>CM035435.1:19949582-20039582 GCA_020310875.1 Ceratopteris richardii | reverse complement strand
CAGTGCCGGGTCGATGAATCACTTCATAATCGAATTCTTGTAACAATAGAACCCATCGTGCCAAGCAACCACCTAAATGCTGCTGCCGAACTAGATACACCAGTGCAGCATGGTCTACATGAAATATAAATTTTTGGCCTAGCAAATAATGCCGGAATTTCTTTACAGAATACACCAAACGAAGACATTCTCTTTTAGTTACTGAATAATTCTTTTCAGCAAGAGCAAGCCATCGACTTGCATAGTAGACAGGCCTAAACCACTTATCAGTTTGTTGCATTAAAACACTCCCAATGGCTATATCTGATGCATCTACAAAAACATGAAATGGGCATTCCCAATCAGGAGGTTGTAGAATTGGAACGTGCATTAATAATCCTTTTAGACGATCAAATGCAGTTTGACATTCTGGTGTCCAATCAAACTGTCAAGGAGTACTAGTTATTAACCGATTTAGGGGTATTGCCAAATGGGCAAGCCACCGTAAATGTCGACCATGCCACCTGACTTGACCCATGAATCGCATCACTTCTTTCGGCGTAGTAGGCACAGGTGCTTCTAACACTGCTGCAACTTTGTCTGGATCAACTTGTATGCCCTGTGCAGATACAATATGGCCAAGGAGCTTACCACAAGAGACCACAAAGACAGGTTTGGTTGGGTTTAAACAAAGTCGGTATTCACGACATTTCTCAAAGCAACACCGTAAATGATACATGTGTGCTATCAGCTTACCGAATAAAGAGAAGTCATCTAGATATACTTGCATAAAAGAAGTGAGATAGGGTGAGAAGATTTCCTGCATACAACGCTGAAAGGTGCTAGGAGCATTTCTTAATCCAAACCACATGACTGTACAAGCAAAAACACCCCAATTCGTAATAAAACGTTGTTTTCGGTATATCTTGCTCAGCCATTCGGACCTGGTTATAACCACTATAACCATCAAGAAATGAATACATCTCATGTCCAGCATGGTATCAAGAAATGGAAGTGGAAATGGATCAAGTACGGTAGCTGCATTCAATTTCCGGTAATCGACACATATTCAGAGCTGCTTGTTTTTCTTTGGTACAATCACGGTCGGGGAGATCCATTCAACGTGCTCAATGGGTACAATAAATCCTACTCTTAATAGGCGATCAAGTTCTGCTTTGACCTGTGCTGCATAGTTGGGATTCATACGATAGCTGGGTTGTTTAATCGGCTTTGCTTCTAGTTTAAGCACGACCCTATGTTGATAGATGGGAGGGTCCAGACCCTTCATATCACGGTAGTCCCATGCAAAAACATTAGAGAACTCACGAATAAGCTGGATCAAATCTGCTTGAAAAGCTTCAGACAATCCTTCCTTTATCTTGACAGGTCGTGGATTTACTTCATCTCCCAAATTATAGGTGATTAACTGATCTTTGGGAACATAAAATTGACGAGGTTTGCCTGGATCATTAGCTGACTGTAAAAGATGTTGTGGAGCGGCTTCTTCCATAGCAACAGTATCTTCGGTCTTCACTTCTTCGGTCACAGGCACCACCGTACATGTTGTCGGACTCCAATTATCTACAATAGATTGCAGATCTACAGTTCCTAAGGAAATCAGATCTTCATTGTTCTTCAAAAACATTTCCTCTTCATCGTCAGATAAGCCATCCATCATGTGGACTGGCTCTGCTACATATGGCCTGGCATGGAGTTCACAGGGCTGAATAGCATCCAGTTTGACAATATATTTATGATGATTATCTTTAAATGTTAGTTCTTGTGCTGACCAATCCTGGATAACCTTAGCCTGTTTTAACCAGGGTCGTCTGAAAAGAAGATTATAGTCAAGACTAGACTCCGGTAGTTCTAAGACTACAAAAGTCATATTAAACGTTGTACCCTGCAAAGTTATCGGGTCATTCCGTACGAGTCCAATCGGATGAACTCGGGATTGATCTGCCATTCTAACAAAAAATTGAACAGGCTCAATTTGCGTCCATCCCAACTTTTTACAAAGCGCTGCAGTGGCTATGTTTACACCAGATCCACCATCAATTAGTACTTGAGTAATCTTGTGGTTTTTGTACCATACCGTAATTAAAGGGACCAAATGATCCACCGTAGAATCAGCTTCCGGTTGTACCGTTGCTGTTGCTGGAATGCAGGAAGACCCAGGACTGAGCTGTTGCTGAAATTGCTGCCGAACTCCCGACACTAATGCAAGTAACTGTCCAAGAGGGAGAGTAATGGATGCCTTAGATAAAATTTCCCATGCCTGATCTGCTTGAATTGTACTTTTCATCGATTTTGAAGATGATGCGCCTGTTACTAGGGTAGAATCTTGTTCCTGCGATCCTTCCTTTGGCAGCGGAACTTGGGTCACCGGAATTGGATCTGGGAACTGTTAGTCGACCGCGGGATTGGCAGTTGTAAAAACTAAATCTTTCTCTAGTTTGCACGTACGAAAGGTTGTTACAAAGAAGTTTGTAATCTTTATATAAATGAATGAAAAAGAGGCGCTCGATGACGATCGGTTGGATCACGAGACTGTCTGTCTGGGTGATTGATCTGCATGTTACTGTGGTGTGTTTTTGCGTCATTTTTGAGTACCTTGTTCTCATCTCTACCTTGTGGTTATCAATACCTGTTCGGTTGGTGAATCTCTGTCTAGTCGATGAAGTTTGTGTAGTAACTGTAGTGTGTTTAGGAACTCTGAGTCGTATTGTGGTTGTCGTCTGTGTTGAAGATCCGCTATTGTACGCTAAGGATTAAGTTACAGTCAGGTTCGTCTTAAGCTAAGTACGGAATCTTTGTCCCGTAAAGGTTATGACTGTGAGTTGTGTTACGGTAGTTCTTATATGGTACACTGATCACTGAGTAAGTCTTACTCGGTGTAGGAATCTACATTCAGTACTGTGTGTTTGAGAATTTTAAGTCTTCTGTGTCTTCGGTTCTGGTTGATTGTCTGCAACTACTCGGTAAAGGTTGATTCACTGTATTATCTCTGTTGTTATAGTGTTTTGTGTTCAGAGCAGTTCTTGAGCAATCAAACTCAGTCTGTATTATGATTTTGGGTAGTCTGGTGCTATATATTGAGAGTACCTTAATTTGAATGTGTTCGGTAGACTCTAGGAAGTGTCCGATCATAGATAGTAAGATTATGAAGCGTAAATAGATTCTTGATAGAGTTCTTGAGCGTTAGTATATTGCTGTGTGAAGTGGGAAATTTGGGAAAATCAAGAACAGGGCCTCTGTCTAACAGACCCCTTCCACTCCCAAGAACCCACTAATTGTTTAAACGCGTCTCTGACGGTTAGTTCCACGTTTAACACTGGCGCCGTCTGTGGGAAAGTGGCATCAAGAGTATTGTCAGCTAACTATGGGAAAGTGGCACCAGATTGTTGTCATTTGTCTGTGGGAATGTGGCATCAAGAGTGCTCGTTGATTGATTGTGAAAGTGGTCATAGACTGTGAATCGACCGTAAAGAAGGTACGCAGAGTATTGCAAACATAGTATATGCCGGTTACTCGTTCCGGTGAATCATACCCGAAGCATAGAAGAAACCAACAGTCTTGGGTGATCCCTAATTTGCTAAGGACGCCTCCAGGAAGTAGAAGCGCAGATAAGTCTAACTCAGCTCTCAAGGAATTGAAGAACGCCAGTAGGATTCCCGATAGTATTCTGGTAGAACATACTACGTTTCTGGCATATTCCGGTGCGATTTCGGCACAGTCTGTCGAAGAAATAGTAACTCCAGAGTCTACCAAGATGAAGCCTGAAGTTAATTTAACACCATTGGGTCAAGATTCGAATTCGTCTGCCGCTAGAAACGTCTTGGCCAAAGAAATCAGTGGAGGTGAAAAAGCACCTTGTTTTGGTGAAAATTGGACACCTTCCGGTGTTATTTCGATACCAATTGCTGAGAGTTCACAGTCTTCCGGTGACGGTTTACCATTTCTTGGTGGATATTTAGTCCAGTCACCGCTATTTGGAGTAAGTACCCCTACATCTGATACCAAGGAGGAAGGTAGCTTGTTCAAAACCGAAATCAGAAACATACTGAACGATATTATCAAGCCAAAAAGTGTACAGACCGACGACACAGATTTAGACGGTTCAGATATTCAGCCTTGGGATACAAAAGATAGTCACAGTACCACCGCCAGCACGATGAGTGGGCAACAACAACAACAACAGCAGCAACAGCAAAATCTATTTCCACCCCGGCCGACTCCAACACGAGTAACGTACACTATATTCGGTGGATTCCCAGGTGATAACCAAGATGCTCATGTACGCACATTTGAGATAAGTTATGCAGTGCTCAATCATCCACTTGATCCGGTGTATAAAGCTATTGTATTCCAGTCGACATTGGTTAATGAAGCAGCCAGGTGGCTTACAGAATATGATATTAACCATTTCGGCACCTATGAAGCGGTAAGGGATGCATTTTTGCAGAGATTCAGGCTAAAGAAGAATCGAGCCAAAATTTTCGATTACCTGCAAAACAATAGACAGAAGATGAATCAGATAGTGCATGAATATGCCACCCTATTCAGAACGCATTTGAGGCAATTACCACCAGCACATGCCAACCTACCGGATGACGTCATCACTCAATGGTTTATCAATGGTTTAACGCCGCAACTTAAACAGATTATGATCATACGGTGTGTGGGAGCTATGCCGCTAGATGCGGTGATTGCGATGGCTTTGCAGCTGGAAAACAAGGTTGGAGGATTTACAAAAGACTTGGAATGGTTAAAAGCAAGCAAAAATGTTATAGAAGATCCGACCAGACAGATGTACTGCACCACGTGCAAGAATTCAGGGCATACCAATGCCACTTGTGCCCTCAACCAGTTGTTTTGTGCTATCTGTAATACAACAGGACATTCCACCAAAAATTGCGCATACAACGCCAAAGTACAGGGAACAACAACAGTGAATGCAATTATACAAGAACCAAGGCAGCCTGCCAATCACTATGTACCTCCTCAAATGAGAAACAACCAGCAATAGGGATACCGAAATTACAGAGGACAGAGAAATAATAACTACAATGCAAACCATGGGGAGGCAGGACCAGCACAGGAAAATACTAATTTGCCACCACCTCGCTGCCATTTTTGCGGTGAATTTGGCCACATTAGAAGATTTTGTAAAGATGCAGCAGAATATGATCAGAGAAAGAAAGAACGGTAGAATCCAATGACTAATATGGTTCATATCACACCAATAGAAACACAAGTTGCAGTAGTTCAGACCAGATCCGGTAGGCCGTTACAACCAGCAGCTGAAATATTTGAACCAGGCATCCTAGAACAACAAAGAACATATGACAAGGCTAGTCAGTGGACCACCACAGAACCTCCAGTGTTCCCAGATCCTATTTCGGTGACACAAGTTCCACTGTCAAAGGAAACTGCACAGGAGCAAGAGTCAATTCCAGTAACCGACGCATCGTCTTCAGAATCGGTGAAAGAAACAAGTCAAGTAAATCAAGCATGGGAAATCTTATCTAAAGCGTCCATTACTCTTCCTCTTGGACAGTTACTTGCACTAGTACCATGAGTCGGTCAACAATTCCAGCAACAATTTAGTACTGAGTCTGCCTGCATTCCAGCAACAGCAACAGTACAACCAGAAACTGACGCTACAGTGGATCATTTGGTCCCATTGATTACGGTATGGTACAAAAATCATAAAATTAATCAAGTACTAATTGATGGAGGGTCTGGTGTAAACATTGCTACTGCTGCACTGTGTAAAAAGTTAGGATGGACGAAAATTGAGCCTGTCCAATTTTTTGTAAGGATGGCTGATCAGTCCAGAGTCCACCCAGTAGGACTAGTACGAGATGTTCCCATAACTCTGAAAGGTACAAAATTTAAGATGACTTTTGTCGTCTTAGAGCTACCAGAGTCTAGCTTGGATTATAATCTGCTTTTCGGCCATCCTTGGTTGAAACAAGCCAAGGTGATACAAGATTGGTCCGCATAGGAACTCACTTTCAAGGATAACAGTCGTAAATATGTTGTTAAGTTAGATGCTATACAACCTTGTGAATTACATGCTAGACCTTATTTTGCAGAACCAGTTCATATGTTAGATGGTTTGTCAGATGATGAAGAAGAAGAGTTTTTGAAGAATAATATTGATTTGACCTCCCTAGGAACTGTTGATCTACAATCTGTTGTAGATAATTGGAATCCGGCAGTTTGTACGGTGATGCCTGTGACGGAAGAAGACAAGAAAGAAGATATTGCTTCTATAGATGACACTGATCTACAACAACTTTTAAACCCACACGATGTTATAGAGAAGTCTTGACAATTCTATGTTCCAGAAGATAAGTTAATTACATATAATTTAGGTGATGAAGTTAATCAGGGACCTGTAAAAATAAAGGAAGGATTGCCTGAAATGTTTCAAGTAGAGTTAATACAGTTGCTTTGAGAGTTCTATGATGGTTTTGCATGGGATTACAAAGATATGAAAGGTTTGGACCCCCACATTTATCAACATAAGGTCATGCTGAAGCCGGAAGCAAAACCAATCAAACAACCGAGCTACCGTATGAATCCGAATTATGCAGCATAGGTAAAGGCAGAGCTGGATAGGTTATTAAAGGTTGGATTTATTGTACCAGTAGAGCATGTTGAGTGGATATCACCCATTGTTATTGTCCCTAAAAAGAATAAGCAACTGCGAATATGTGTGGATTACCGGAAATTGAATGCAGCTACGGTGCTTGATCCGTTTCCTCTACCTTTTCTTGACACGATGCTTGACAGAGTAGCAAGACACAAAATGTACTCATTCTTAGATGGATACAGTGGGTATAATCAGGTCAGAATGGCTGAGGAAGATATACCAAAAACAGCATTCATCACCAATTGGGGTGTCTTTGCTTGTACTGTTATGCGGTTTGGATTAAGAAATGCCCCCAGTACTTTCTAGAGGTGTATGCAGGAAATATTCTCCCCTTATCTTACCTCGTTTATGCAAGTATATCTTGATGATTTCTCTTTGTTCGGTAAGATGGTAGCACACTTGTTCCATTTATGGTGTTGCTTTGAGAAATGCAAAGAATACAGACTCTATCTGAACCCAAACAAATCTGTGTTTGCGGTTTCATGTGGTAAATTGCTTGGCCATATTGTATTTGCACAGGGCATACAAGTCGACCCAGATAAGGTAGCAACTGTGTTAGAAGCACCTGTACCTACTACACCAAAGGAAGTAATGCGTTTCATGGGTCAAGTGAGATGGCATGGTTGTCATTTACGAGTACTCACCCATTCTTTTCAGATAATGCATAAATTCAGTTCTCCTAATTATCCTCATGCCAATGGTTTGGCTGAAAATACAAACAAAACCCTGTTGAATATGCTTCGAAAACTGATTCTGGAATCATCGAAAAGGTGGGATCAACTGTTACCTGCAGTATTATGGGCGTACCGGACTACCTACAAGGTAGCAACAGGACTAACACCTTTCAAATTGGCTTATGGACTGGAAGCCATAGCACCAATGGAGATTGTTGTGCCAAGTTTACGTATAGCCATCACTCAGAAACTACTACCTGAAGAATCTCTGTCATTTCGGTTGGATACACTCAGAGAACTGGATGAGCATCGATGGCAAAGTTTTCTGACTATTTAGGAAGTACAGTTAAGACAAGCTCGAACACATGACCGATATTTGAAAACTCCAGTTTTTTCGATGGGGCAGCTTGTACTCTTTTACAATGCAAAATCGAATCGCTCTGCTGGAAAATTCAAGTTACAATGGTTTGGTCCCTATCGGATTACTAAACAAGTAGGCCCAGCTACGTTTTGGTTGACTACTTTGACCGGAAGTCCTCTTCCGAAGGTGATAAATGGTTCAAAGCTGCGGCCGTATCATCAAGCATCTGGCTCTCACTGACGTGTTCAGCGTTTTTTCATTTTATTTATTTGCTTTTTTTGTTTTTTGCATACTTAATAAAATTAGTCTGTGAATATCCGCGTTCTGATATATAATTATGACTAATAGCCACCCTGCCTTATCGATTCCGCTCCTGCATGCCCACCAAAGTTATGAGGTTATCAACTCAATATCGCGCGATGATTCACAAATTTAATTGCTTCTCGATATCAAGTATCTACTTAACCTTTTTCGTTTTGTTGTTAAACACTATTGTGTTTGTGTGATTTGTGTTTGTGCTCTCTGTCTACCCTGCACTTGTGTTACCGTGCTTGCTGTCGTCTGTGCGCCATGGAAGCTTTGGCAAACTTCGCCGCTTTCCGTGATGGACTCCCTGTCGATGTAGGAGAGTTCCTGTGCAGCCGGGGGTTGGTCAATTTCGTTGAACTGCCTTGGCATTCAGTGGATTTCCACCCGTTCTATGCCCAAATAATCGTCGTTATCGCTGCCACACCTGCCACCGAGTAGAGTTGGCCTATCACTAGCCTACCATCCCGTACCATAATCACTTTCCAGGCTTTTGCTGATGCATTTCGACTCCCTCGGCAAGGACAAGAGAATGGCCCAAATTTACCAATAGCTACCATGATCCAGCTATTCCCTAGACATTCCTCGAATGAATATGCAATCCTCTGTCGCCCCGAACCTGAGAGATCGGCACTCCAATTCTTAGTTGCTATTTTGAATCTCCAAAAGCGTACATATGGAATCTCTCGTCCCTTTTACTCCGCTATAGATTTAGCTGCTCGAGAACCTGTCAACTTTGCTTCGTATTTCTTTCGCCGAATTCACAAAGAATGCGTTGCAATCATCAAGCAGGTCAACAAGGGAGATATGCCAAGATCCAGACTACCGCACATTATCAGTTTCTTATTTCCGGTCATCCAAGAAGCACAACCACCACCCCGCGGGCCCGTTCTATGCCATGAGGAATCTGCACAACTATTAGAAGATGATGACGAAGAGATTTTCCACCTTCTCCGCCAAAAAAGGATTAGAATCAGTTCACCCGATAGTGAAGTACAGGGGTCAGCCACAAATGATAAGGCAGACGACAAAGAAGAAGAAGTGAATGAAGAAGAAACCTTTCACGATACCACAACCTCCATGCATCACAAGTCATCAGCGAAGTCCTCTTCAGAGCAGCAACAAGAACAGGATAGCACTGCTGGTTAGGCAACCAGTTCTTCTAAAATTGAATCTCAACAACAAGACGAACAGGACAAATCAGCAGAGGAGCAAACTATCATTAAGGAAGTTTTCAAAGAATTGCTTAGAGAAGTCGAGTCGACAGCTGCCGGCCCTGATAATACTACACAACCCACCAAAAAGATAATCAACGAAACTACTAGTCTTCCTATTCATCCACCCAAACCTCCAGCAGAACCCATTGTTCCTAGCCCACCCATTGAACCCACTGCTTCCTCGTCCTCTTCACCAAATTACTCTCCACCGAATTCCCAGCAACTACTCACCGCTTCTTCATCTCAGCCCCGTTCTCAAGCTCCGATTCCTTCAATCCCATTACTTTCTGAGTTAGCATCCATGGGTCAAATGCTGATCCAGCTATCACAACAACTACCTGTGCAAATGAAGCAAGTAACAGATAACATCCGAGATGACTTTCAACACAAAGTTGAGGTGCTGGAGGCAGACATCGCTCCTCTCTAGGAAGAATTACAGGTAGTCAAGGCTGAAAATCACGCGTTAAATGAACGAATAAAAGAGTTGCAGGCCAGACTTGTACAACAGGAAATAATTACCACTCAACGAGATGCGGCCCTGGCAGCAGTTCAAGAGAAGAATGAATTACTAAGTGTTGCAGATGCAGAGTTAGTCAACTTGAAGCAATTAATCCAGGATAAAGAAGATGCACGAGTAGCTTTAGGGAATCTCTTAGAAGAAACCAGATAGCAATTAGACGAAGTGGTACAGCGAGGCCAAGAGATGCATGATCTGGCTATGAAGACTGCTGAAGAACTCCAGAAAAATAAGTCTGATTGTGTTGAAGTCAACGATATTCTTAAAAGGAAATTGACCCTGGATGTGAAATTACGGAAAGAGATCGCAAGTATCCGACGAGAGCGTGACGCTTACTACAAAACAATCCAATTTCAGAACCAGGAGATAGAAAGAAGAGAGTACCAGTTGGATACACAAAAAGAACGACTCTCAAAAATTGATAAACAGATAGCAGATATGAAGCTCAGCAGAGATGCGGCATTAGCAAATGATTTCTACTTACAGGAAGCTTTTCTGCAGACGCAGGCAGAAGTTTTGCTGAACGAAGTCATTTCCCTAAGTTCTGTAAGAACAGATGCCCAATTAGTAGAACCTGATATTTTGAAACAGATGATAGAATCTCTGAAGAAGAAAATTGCCCGAACTTTTAGATTAGCCCGATCGATGTATTTAGAAGGCATTATAGATGAACCATAATTTTGTAAACCTGCGGGTTCGAGTCCACTATGCATGCCAAGTGTTAGTCGGCCGCCAGATTGGCAGTTGTAAAAACTGAATCTTTCTCTAGTCCGCATGTACAAAAGGTTGTTACAAAGAAGTTTGTAATCTTTATATAAATGAATGAAAAAGAGGCGCTCGGTGACGATCGGTTGGATCACCAGACTGTCTGTCTGGGTGATTGATCTGCATGTTACTGTGGTGTGTTTTTGCGTCATTTTTGAGTACCTTGTTCTCATCTCTGCCTTGTGGTTATCAATACCTGTTCGGTTGGTGAATCTATGTCTAGTCGGTGAAGTCTGTGTAGTAACTGTAGTGTGTTTAGGAACTCTGAGTTGTATTGTGGTTGTCGTCTGTGTTGAAGATCCGCTATTGTACGGTAAGGATTAAGTTACAGTCAGGTTCGTCTTAAGCTAAGTACGGAATCTTTGTCCCGTAAAGGTTATGACTGTGAGTTGTGTTACGGTAGTTCTTATATGGTACACTGATCACTGAGTAAGTCTTACTCGGTGTAGGAATCTACATTCAGTACTGTGTGTTTGAGAATTTTAAGTCTTCTGTGTCTTCGGTTCTGGTTGATTGTCTGCAACTACTCGGTAAAGGTTGAGTCACTCTATTATCTCTGTTGTTACAGTGTTTTGTGTTCGGAGCAGTTCTTGAGCAATCAAACTCAGTCTGTATTATGATTTTGGGTAGTCTGGTGCTATATATTGAGAGTACCTTAATTTGAATGTGTTCGGTAGACTTTAGGAAGTGTTCAATCATAGATAGTAAGATTGTGAAGCGTAAATAGATTCTTGATAGAGTTCTTGAGCGTTAGTATATTGCTGTGTGAAGTGGGAAATTTGGGAAAATCAAGAACAGGGCCTCTGTCTAACAGACCCCTTCCACTCCCAAGAACCCACTAATTGTTTAAACGTGTTGTAGCTCAATGATGAGTAGCACCTCCTTTAATGTCAATCCGGGAAGACGTGAGGATGGTATGAAGACCACGAGCAAGTGGAAGCACAAGTGCGTGAGTGAGAAGCACACAAGCATGCACACACATACACGCACACGCACGCACACGGCAAGAACAAAGAGAGTAAGACAATGGAATCACTTCTATTGCAACAAAGTTCTCATATAAGCTCAAAACTACAAGAAGCCACCTAAAAATGAGCTCTCTAGCTCTATTTATAGTTTTTGACTAGCTTTGGCCCTGTCCAGACCTAGTGTCCGGCCTAGTTAAAAATTAGGTTCCAAGGCTTATTTGAGGGCTCAAACGAGATCTAAAAATTATGAAAATTGGCAGGCAACTACTTCTAAGGCTCCCCAAGCTCGAGGACTCCTCGGCTTGTACAAAATGGAGCTACAAAAAGGTGAAAGGATATTTACAAGGGTTTTTAGTGATGAGAATCACTTTAAAATGATGTAAGGGTTTTGAAAAAATTGAAGGGTTGCCTTAGTGCTAGATCCGCATATGTGTCCGTACTTGCTTCTTCCCCCCTAGCGTCTGTCGCCTCTGACAGACCTCTGCTCCACTGTTTGATCAATGTACTTCTACAGGAGGTCGGTTGCCACTTCTTGTTCCTTGATGCGTAGTCCCCGGACCAAGTCTCTCTGGAGGGCATCCCAATTGACTGCACCCGGTATGTCCGGTGGTGGCATTGTGTAGAGTTCTGAGTGCATCGTTTGTTCGCATGCAAAGAGGTGTAACAAATGGGTGGGCCTTGGCGCGAACACCTCTGAGTGTGCTTCCTAGAACCCTGTGGTGAACATATCATCGAAAGTTTGCTTATAGCAGGCAGGGAGATATCTGATGCGTGCGTGCCATGCATAAGCAACGCGTATGCTCGGGGTGGTGCTCATATCATATAGCAGGTCATAATTACCATTAACAAACCCGGGAATCGGAGGCTGAATATGGCATACATTGCGGAAAGTTTTGAGCACCACCTGCATCATATCGAATATCTTGAGTAGCACCTGTGCAGCTACATCTGGCATGGAGTGGAGGCATGGAAGCCAATATCGGATGGTAGCCATCATGTACGCTGTTGTAGGTGGGCCTGTTGGTGGTGCGATTTTGGGGTAGTTCAGCCACTGTTTGCAATTCACATTGTTCTGAACCTTGATGGCGAATGCTTTCCAGGAGCGTCTTCTTTGTACTGGTCCAAAGCATGGGTTATATTTCAGATGCATGGGAGCGTGATCCCATGTTCGTAACATTTCCGAATAGGTCTCCAGTAACTTTTGCCTCCATATGGGCTGGAATATGGCCCCTTTTTTGGCTGCCTCTGGGATGTCCTCGGGTTCGAACTGTGTTGCGAAAGAGGGGTACTTGTTGGTTATGCGTTTGATCTCAGCATTGTAGTTCGCCAACAATACAAAATAAGGTTTATATTGTAACTCTGAGCTAGTTGTCAACCGCCTAGGAGCCAAGTTCGAGAAATATTCAGACTTGAGTATGGTCTCCTCTATGGTTTTCATGGCTAGCATCTGAGTTGCAACACGCTCTTCGTGAGTGTGGCCCATCTCCTCTACCTGCTTCATCCATGCTGACGGGGGTTCCTCATATGTATCCTGTCCCTCTTCAGTGATCCTGCCACCTGGAAGAGGTTGTGGCTCATAATTATCTTCGAATGTTTCTTCCACCGGAATGACAATAGTCTCCTCTTCACTTGGCTGATCAGGTGGGGAGGGGGGTCGTTCATATTGTAACAACTTAATTTTTAACTCAGCCACCTGCTGACGTAGCTCTAGTACTTCATTGGTTACTGATAATTCCGGCTCTGGTGAGGTTGCAGCGTTGGCCATCTCTTTAGGTTCTCGTTGGTGTCGTGTAGGCACTTGGGCTTTCTGTAGGTCTTTGACTTGATCAGCAAGCTGATCATGTGCTTCTAAGAGATTGGCATAGGTTTCCAATATTTGTTGTATGTTTTCTGAGGGGATGGCTTGGAATTTAGCAGGGTCGATGGGTGCCCCTGGAGTATTGTCAATGGCTGCTTCGAGGTTGTCTTGATTTTGTTGCTGTAGTCTTTTGTTTTCTTCTTGAGCAGCCGCTAAATGGCGTCGGAGTAGGGCCATGTTTCGTTGTAGTCTAGCATTACGGGCTAGCTAATCTCTAAGTTGTTCTTCCATTGCCCTACTCTTCTCTGTATGTGTGGACTCGAGCTCCACCTGGTATTGTTGGAGGGTGGTCACCTCCTGCTATAATTCCATATTAGACAACTCCAAGGCAGTGACACGTGCCTGGAGGTGGGATGACAAAGTACAGAGTTCTTTATTGTTTTCTTCTAATAACATGTATTCCTGTTTAAGTTGGGCAGCAGCTTCGAGCATGGTGTTGAGTGCATGACTAAATGAGGTGGGTGCAGGGGTAAGGGTGGAAGATGCAAGGGGTCGGGAGATGGGAAAGGGAAAAGTGGATGTTGTGCCTACAGGGTTTGGAAATGGTGACGTGAGTGAAATGACACGTGGTGACATTGGAATAACATTGGTGGTAGGTGATCCTATGGATGGTGAGATGTCCATGGGATCGGACGTGAGAGTGTGTGATTCGTGAACTGTGAATACAGGGATGGTGGGTGGTGTGATAGTGGTGGCAGTGAATGTGGGGGAGTGGGGTTGGGAAAGGGAGTTTTTATTATAATTATCCACCTGTTGGAGTATATTTACAAGGTTTGTCCAGAATGACGGTTGTGTGACTTGGGTTGAGTATGAGGCGGTTACTAGGGAAGTGGTGGATAGGGTTTGGGTGTGGGTGAATGGAAAAGGATGGGATAAGGTCTGGCTAGTGGCAAGTGGTTGTCCAAGGGCGGGGAGATAGGAAGGGTGACCCATTATGGTTTGATCGGTGGCAGGATGACCGGTGTGAGGTTCAAAAATTTGGGTGGAAGTGATGGATGTGGGTAAAGGGAAGGATGTAAAAACAGAGGTGTGTACAATGGTTTCATGATGGGTGGATATCTGTTGTTCAGAAAGACTAGTGGAGAAGGGTTCTGAGGGTTGAATGGAAGGTGACGGTGGAGATGGTACCTGTGTAATTACATCTTGTTCGTCAGTGGGACTTGGGCTCGTCATGTGAACATCCTCTGAAATTGTGGTAGGCAAGGCGGTAGAGACTTCCATTTGAATCATTTTTCCTCGTCGTGGCCGTGTATCAATCCTTCGTTGATCATAGGTGGGGTTTTCTTGATAGACCATTGTCCTCAATGCTTCCCCGATCCCACATGTCTCTGCCAATAGATTCAATCATTCAACAAAATGTGAGTAGACATTCTCGGTTTGAAGCATTTGGTTCACTAGAGCTCTATTCGCCTCTTCTGTCATCTTATGTCTTCTCTGTACCTGCTTGATTGTCTTGTATAGCCGTTTGAGTTGTGCCGTGTAGGCAGGGGCCTCCTCTTCACTGTCTTCTGGTTCATTTCTTTGTGCACCTTCCCGAACTTGTGTGTTTGGGTCATGAGGATGTTGTGCCACCTCTTCCCCATGTACTCTGCTTGTCTTGCCCCGTGGCTGTTCTCTTTGGACTGATGCTCCCGGATCAACATTGTCAGGGGAACCTTCACTTTCTGATAGGTGGACCGTCTGCAGGAATCTTTCAAAATCAAAGTTTGGATCCTCTGTGAAGGTGGCCATAGATGCAAACTCTGCATCGATAGGTAGTGGAGGGGTGGATGGAGCGGGTTGTACCACATCCCCAGCTTGAACTCCTTGAAGATGGATCGTGAAAGGTGCGACCTGAGCTTCTGGTCTGGGGGAAGCTTCGGTCGTGGCTTCGTGAGGGGTCATTACCTGTGAGAGCGATCCACGCATTCGCTTTGTAGGCTGGCTCCCTGACTTCCGTCCTTTGAACAACTCCAATTGTGCATATTTTAGGGCTCTGGCAACCGGCACATCATATGCAAGACATCGATAGATAATTCTTGTAAGCGCACAACAGCCATGTAAAGTAGGCTTCCTCACGCCCCGCTTGCCTGCTTCATACACTTGATCCAAGATCCATACAGGCATCTTAATGGGCAAGCTTCCAGTCTCTGCTAGATATAACCCATACCATATTTTCTTGTGAGGTTGGGTGAAACGGTCCTGAGCTGGAAATGCGAAGTGTTGGAGGCACATCCGCAATGGTATGGCGATGTTGGGGGTGAGGGCGCACATTTCTTTTAGCTTCTTGATTCTGTTGCTTTTCATCAACTCAGGTATCAAGGGGTCGCGGTCAGAAGGTACATGCGTGCCATACATCTGAAGTGCTTCCCTGATTAAAGTAACATTCAATTCGAACTTCCTCATTTCCTCCAGATTTGACAAGGAGGGCACCCAGAATGTGCCTGAATGATCTTTATCACCTGTCGGCTTCAGTGTGGCAATTAGGTAGTAGCACCTGAGGAAATCTGGTTTAGGCAGAGCTGCACTAAAATAAGTTTGTAATCCTGCTTTTTGCCAGATATCTTGAAGTGGAGCTGCATTCTGTAAGGTTTTGAATTCTCTTGAAAAGAACTCGAAGGTCCACCACACTCCTCCACACTCCATCTTGGACTCCCATATATGATCTGCGTCTCCCAAGTCTCCTGGCATTTCATTGAACCAATGAGAGTGCCCTTTTACTCTTTCGGTTAGGCCATTTGGTGGATCTGGAATAGGAATTCTCCGCACATTCACGAACTCTTCAGGCCGAGCTGTTGGTGGGGCCTCCACCGGCATGGCATCCCAATTGATTTGAGCACCAGAGCCTGCCTGAGAGCTTGTGCCTGCAACTGCTGCCATGGGAATCGGGTGCTTATCTTCTAGAAGAAGAAAGGCACATTAGTGTTGCATAGGAAACAGGATGTAATGGTGTTCCCTTCACAATACTAACATGACAATCCCGAAGGTTAGTGGTCAGAGATGAAGTGCTTGTGATAGGTGTGAGTGGTGATTAGAGGTCAGTATCATCCTAGATGCCTACTTTGGTTATGCAGTGGACTCGGAATGCACCTATGTCAGAGTGGATGGATTTACAAAAATTGGGTCAGGGGGTTTGATACATGGTTTAGGTCTCCAAACTTTGATAGGGGATTCGTAGTTCTTAGAGCTAAAGACAGGCAACGGTTTATGAACTAGGTCGTGATGGATTTGGGACCTTTTGGGTACCCATTTCCAGGCATTCCTCGATGTGACTGAGTGTGGGTCATAGTGGTTTTTAGGTAGAGTTCCTGCGTTGTTAGTCGAGCGGACTTGAGAGTGTTGAATTGTGCCAGTAACTAGAGTTGGAGCTATTTGGGCTCGTAAACAGGCCTTGGGCACCCATATGTGTCTAGCATTGGGGTTAGCCTTCCTTGACCGCTTAGGGACTGTTGAGAAAAGGGGAGCAACAACCCTAACCGCCTCACATGGAAGTGAGAGGTTTCTCCAAGTTGGGGCAAAGAATGAGAGGAGAGGTTCACCCACGCTCATGGAGCAATGGCAACAATGGCCAACGTCACAAGGAGCAAAGGGGAACATCCTCCCAACCATGCACACACACATGCAAATCCATACACCAAGACCAACGCCATTGCACACAAGGAGGCAAGAGAGTAACAAATGACACCTTCTTCCATTACCAAAATGGAGGCCAAGGCCATGGCCAAGGGACCTCCCCTTTTACAAAATGAGCTTCTCCTTATATAAGAGAGGAGAGGGATCCGTTGAATACAAGTGGCCAAAGGCTTCATTAACTAAAGATGTTCTAAAAAAGGTAGGTAGTTGAGAAAATCAAAAAGAGAATCTTCCTAGAGAGAGAGCATTTGCACGTATCCAAGAGTGAGCTCTCTTTTCTAAAATAAGGAAAGAATTCAAAAAGGAGCCTTTTACAAAAAAGAAGGCTAAGGTTGAGTTTTTATGGGTTTTCTCACAAAAATAGGTAAGAAGTAGTTCCTATGAAAGAGCTTGTATACAAGAGGGGAAAATGGGAATTTTGGAAGATTACCACATAAGGCCCTGAGCCTTCAAGTATCCTTAGCTCCGAGGGAGGCCTCCAAGTATTCCATAGCCTTATAGCTTCATAGGTCCTTCATAACTTCATGGTTCCAACACCCTCCCCCACCTAGTCTTTGTCGTCCTTGACAAAGCTGAGAAAAAAGGACCATACATAGCTGATCAAGGTCATGTTGAGTCTTCAAGGTCTTCAAGTTTGCAAGTCTTTGGGTCTTCAAGTCTTCAAATCTTCAGGTCTTCGGTGCTGAGCGACACAATCCACTTCCGACCCAAGGTAGAGTCTTTCAAGTATGAAAATCTTCAAGTCTTCAAAATCTGCAATTCTTCAGTCTGCAAGGCTTCAAGCCGCAAGTCTTCAATCTTTACTTCAAGCTGAAAATCTTCAGTCGTCAGAGCTAGGCGACACAATCCCCTTGGGAGGCAGTCTGCCCAGCATGCATCCCCCTATGCAGTCCTTTGTAAGGCTGGAAAGGCCTTCTCCAACAGCTCCAAAACCTGAAATAACATGCAAAAAGCAAGTAGGCTGCACCTAATAATGAGGTAAACATTTACTTCAAATTTAGTTTCCACTTCAGGGGACATTAAGTCAGATTAGCTCTTCAAGTCGTTATAATGAGTTTTCCTTTTCCTGTCAGAGAGACACAAAACCTGAATGTTTTAACCAAGTACACATCAATCCTTGCAAAACAGAGGAAGTGGAAATGAGGGCCACAATCATAGGACATATGTTCCATTTAAAAATTAGTGTTTTATCCTTGTAAGACTCATTCTAATCTCCTAAATCATAGAAGCATTTAGCAGAAGATGGACCAACAGTTATCCATGTAAATTAGGAGCCACAGTTACCCTCCTCTTTGACTTGTACAAATCCAGGCAAATTCTGAGCAAATGAATAAATTAGAACCATACGAGTATTGTGAAACCAGCAAGTGAATTTCCTGGCAAAAAACAATTACTCCATCCTTCGTGACTTCATGCCTAAGTAAGTTCAGAATAGGTCTGAATCCACAGTGTCTTCTTGGTTTTACAGGAACATGATATCCTCAAGGCCTCCTGAAATCTACAATGTAGAGCAAAAGAAGAGCAAAATACAAGTAAGCCAACTCGTTGCAAAAAGTTTTTGATATTCCCTTCAGGTGATGGCAGGAAGTTAAACCACATGTGTTGATTCTATTTGTATTTATGAAAACAGAATGCCGTCTTCGGAGGAGAACTAATCAATCAACTACTGTTTGAGGAACATCTGAAAAGTGTGGGACAGTCAAAAACCTTCCCTATGGAACCAAAATATCAATCCTGCAAGTAACTCAGAACTCGTCCATTATGAGAGAGCAGGTTCAAAATAATCCCAAATAGTACTATTAGTATTTATAGATTGATTATCTCTAGACCTCACGTCAAAATCCCTTCAAGCTTCAGAAGTGTCATTCCTGCAAAGGGCGTAGAAAGCATAAGGTTGTCTTGAAAACCAGTAACCATTTACAAAGCTCATTCTTTTCTAGGTCTTGAAACGAATTAATTCTAGAACCTTTCATAAAGATTAAGAAATATGATCCATACTTGATCGCTATTGTAGGTGTCTTTTAGCTAATATCCTCAAGAATCAATCATAAAGAATCAGAGCACAGAGACCTTTTAAAAGACTGTCATAGCCTCTTATAGCGGTAAATTAGGATAATTGTGTTCTACAATCCTATAGGTCCTTTTATGAAGGTGGGGGTTCTGATCATCAGGCTTGTGCAAGGCCATCACAACCAATTGCTTATCCCCAAAGGTATCAGCATGCATCACCAACAAGAATATAGAACATTTTCAAGGATGGAGAGTTTATATACGAGCCATCTTCAAAGGTAGTCCCTCCTTCAAAGTGTAGCATATCTGGGGTAATTGACATAATCCCCCTATGGGCAATCAAACACCAACCAAGATACAACATATCAATACTTAGCATAGCACCTGAAATCGGGATTTCCACCTATGGATGTTCCTTAGATAAAAATCTGACATCATCAAGCTCCATGTTCATTGTAAACCATAAGGATCATCAAACTTGCAGCCGCATAATGCACAAATCATGAAAAGTTGAGCACTTGAGCTCGTGTATATCGAGTAGACCTTCCTGAAATCCTAAAATCTCATGAAAGTGGCGGCCCAAACGAAAATAGATTTCATTGTAAGGATGCCCAAAAGTGATCCTTCTCCCTTCCTCATAATGTGGCCTGCCTTGGTAGTGGACTTATAAGAAAATTACTCCTTCAAGAACTGTCACCAAATCCTAGTGATTGGTTTGTCTTTAAAAGCATTCAAAGCACATGGCAACTCAAATAAACTTTCAAGAAAAGATAGAGTTCATGTAGTCCCTCGAATACTGGGTATCGAAACCACCCCGATCTGGAAATAAGGAAAAAAAGAAAGATGCATACACACGTCATGGACAAGGAATGAGGCAAAGAATGAGACTATTATCCCGAATCACAGTTACAATCTTAGACCTCCAAAAAAGGAGTTTAGAAAAAACCCTTTAGAGAAGAAAAAGGCCAAGGCATCCTGTGAAGCTTCACCCAAAACAGTTTACATAAACACAAAAAGTGCCTGACATAAACCTTCTTCAGCATAATTGGAATCTTTTTTCTGAGCCTGCCAGTGAGTGCCCGTATGAGTCGGCCTTGGCATAGGTATATGCAAGAGGACTGAGATAAAGGAAACGAAGTTCGGAGGGGCGGTTATTTGTCACAACATGCACAGTGATGGCCACCAAAACTTGTAGTTGTAGGATGGTAGTCGATAGTACTCCAAAACCCAAGACACACTCAAATAGGCAAAAGAAACATACCCAGAAGCTTTTCCCTACGATGCAAAACACATACAAAGATCCATTGCTTCCAATAACTATGGCAACGAGTTTAACCACTTGCATACAAATAGAAATAGGCCTTTAAAGAGATTAAAAAAAAGTCATAGGCAATGATTCAGTAATAGCATAGGACATTCACATCAATAATTACACCAAGGCCAATGGTAACTTATACAAGAAGCATACGACTGTAGTAAAACTGTTACATTCTTCGATTCAAAAACGTACACCAGCCAGCCATCAAATGCACCGTTTAGTGAAGGCATGGGTTTCTTAAGCCAAGGGGCACAAACAACCCACCACTAGACCACCAGATATGTAGGGCTTCCCTCACGCGACTGTACTCTCAATCACCCGGTTCAAAAACTTCATATCACAGGAGTGAAAGCTCCGGACGAGCACATACAACACATTATAGAGGAGATCAAAGAACAGTTAAAATATCCAGAGTACAGAAAAGTTTTTCAATGCCCTTTGGAATCGGACATTTTCTAAAGTCCCCAGGGGTTCCCAAGATGGTTGTCCAAAGAATGGCAAAACCAAGGAGCAGGAAAGCAAAGACTTTGGCACATGAGTGCCCATCCAGCTGAGTTTTGACAACAAGGTTCCAGGAAACTGCAGATGCAACCATCAAAGCTCCCAAGGTCCACAGGAGGGAGAAGGGCAGGAGAAATATAGCAGCGCATCGATTGGGGGAACCAACGTTGACATGCTCGTGCATATCGGGGGCCAATGGCTCAGATTGGCACTTCGATCCATAGTATAGAGGAGGTAACTATGAGGGCACCAATGCTCGACCTGCCAGGAGCATCTGTGACAAAAATTCCAACAGAAGCTTATAGAGGCAGAGGGAACAAGCACAACAAAAAGCCTCAGGTTGCTGGTGATGCATTAAAGGAGCCATAGCTTATCTTGCACAGGAGGTGCTGGCTCCAAAGCTCGACTTTTTGAGAGGGTTGAGGAGCATGAAGCTCGCCTGGCATGGTCACCGACAACGTGTATAGAAGTCTCATCAATGGGAGAAGTCCCGCTGGGAAGCAAGGAGCTTCATTTCATCATGGAGGCTTCTGCAAAATGGGGAAACATGCATGGAGTATCAATTCCCGAACAGGGAGCACAGGCACGATCTCACGCTAGAGAGGTCATGGGAGGAGCAAGTGCTTAACCCCCACCGCAAAACAGAAGTTTGTGCCTGGGGCTAGTATAGAGTCAAGCACAAAAACGTGCTTCTACCCCAACCATAGCGCACATAGGAAGAGCAGACGCATGTACTCGAGTTAGAAAAAAAATACAACCTGAAGGGGAGCAGATGCTCAACCCATCAACATCGACAGCAAAAAGATAGGGAAGATGCCCCCTTTGCACGCCACGGGTGGTCGAGGAGCAAAGAGCTCAACCCGCCATGGCCATGAATGGCACAGATAAAGCGGGGACACCCAGAAAGCGTCGACCCAAGAAAGGGTAAGGAAAGGAAGAGAAAGGGGGGATTTACTCTCCACCTTCCCCTAAGCGTACATCTCTGACTTCCCCACGATCTGTAGTGAATGAAGAGAGAGAGAGAGAGAGAGAAAACGTCCCGCCCTCCCAAACTTTAATCGTGCAAGTCGACTTAAAGTCCTCACCTACCTTTGGTTGAACTACGATGATAAAAATGCATTAAAAAAAAAAGTCATTTTGGCTTTCTTGAAAAATTGAAGAGAGGGAAGGGCAAGGTAGAGGATCACCCATCCCTGAATCCAAACAAGCATCAACTTCAAGAAATGACAGAGATGTGAGTGATGCCACTGAGTGAGTGTGGGAGAGTGTGTATATGTGTGGAGCTAAGAGAGAGAGAGAGGAGGTTAGGAGGTGTTTTTGGTGAAACATTCAAATTGAACTAAAACTTACTCAAAAAGTTAAAAGGAAGAGGTACCCCAGGCCAACCGAAGGCCACACGTATTCATCCTCCTCCAAGTGTCAAGGTGCATCTCACGAAGTATGGACACGCAAACTTGAAAAAACCAACGGCTAAAGGCCGACGTCCCCGGCAACGGCGCCAAATTGTTGAGAAAAGGGGAGCAACAACCCTAACCGCCTCACATGGAAGTGAGAGGTTTCTCCAAGTTGGGGCAAAGAATGAGAGGAGAGGTTCACCCACGCTCATGGAGCAATGGCAACAATGGCCAACGTCACAAGGAGCAAAGGGGAACATCCTCCCAACCATGCACACACACATGCAAATCCATACACCAAGACCAACGCCATTGCACACAAGGAGGCAAGAGAGTAACAAATGACACCTTCTTCCATTACCAAAATGGAGGCCAAGGCCATGGCCAAGGGACCTCCCCTTTTACAAAATGAGCTTCTCCTTATATAAGAGAGGAGAGGGATCCGTTGAATACAAGTGGCCAAAGGCTTCATTAACTAAAGATGTTCTAAAAAAGGTAGGTAGTTGGGAAAATCAAAAAGAGAATCTTCCTAGAGAGAGAGCATTTGCACGTATCCAAGAGTGAGCTCTCTTTTCTAAAATAAGGAAAGAATTCAAAAAGGAGCCTTTTACAAAAAAGAAGGCTAAGGTTGAGTTTTTATGGGTTTTCTCACAAAAATAGGTAAGAAGTAGTTCCTATGAAAGAGCTTGTATACAAGAGGGGAAAATGGGAATTTTGGAAGATTACCACATAAGGCCCTGAGCCTTCAAGTATCCTTAGCTCCGAAGGAGGCCTCCAAGTATTCCATAGCCTTATAGCTTCATAGGTCCTTCATAACTTCATGGTTCCAACAGGGACCCAAATAGATGTGGTGGGCCTAGGAGGTTTCCTAGGGTACTCCTTCACTTGTGTCCATGATGGTGTGGCTTGTTTGTTATCTCCTCGGGAGTCTGCTATTAGAGTGGTGGGTTTTCCATCCTTGCGTATCCAGATCTGCTTCGCGCCACGAGGTGCTCCGTGTTGCACGGGTTGGCGCTCCTGCCTCTTGATCAGCGGCCTCCTTCGTGTCGAGTGATGTTCGGTCTGCCCGTTTAGAATCTTCTTTGGATCAGGTAGGAACTCCTTATTGGCTCCTGTACCTTCAGTAAGATTGACAATCCTCTGCACCATAGAAGTTTGGACAAGAACAACATTGTTATCTTCATGTGGATTCCTGGAGGGACCAGGAGTTGGTGCCTGTTCTATTGGTTTGAGTGCTTGATTTTCTAATTCAATCGTCAGACGGCTTTGGCCTACCCAAGCTTGAAGAAGTCCACTTCTTAGGTTAAGGTTGACTGCGTGATCATAGATCCAGTCTTGGCCTAAGACAAGAGGTTCGGTCAGATCCTCGTCTTCACACACTAGCACTTTTGCTGGCATGAGGACCTCTTGTATGTAGAGGGGAAGATCCACCTCTCCCATGCAAGGGGTTTCAACACCTCCTAATCCTATCAGATATGCTTCTAGGGGTTTTACCTCCAATTGCAGCTGCTGGCAATAAGAAAGCCGAACTGCACTTGTGGCTGCTCCTGAATCAATTAAAGCTCTCACGCTTGTTGTGCTGTCTCTTTGTCCTATTTCTAGGGTCACAAAAGGTCGTCGATCCACTATCTTATGGGTACGTTCACCTGAAGTCTCACACATGGCCATGTGATAGCCTGGGGACTCTTGAGTGTCAGTCATAGGCTGATCCCTCCCTTGTCTCCTCAACTTCATTCGTCTGATACGCTCTAAGGCCTCTGCCTGTGCTTCTTCTCGAATTCGTTTTTCCTCCTCTTTACGTTGCTTAGCCGTATTGAGTCGACTTAGCATTTCCTTCGTGAGGGGTTCCTGATACAGCTTGACTCTGCATCCGCTAATATAGTTTGGGAGAACATCACCCTCTAAAGTGGCTAGTTGTACTGCTCCACTCGTGGAGATCCTATTGATGATCATAGGTCCGTAGCCTCTCTTTTCTAGCTTCCTTGCGTGTTGTTTCAATGTGTAGACTAAAACTAGATCTCCTGCTTTCAAGCCCTTATCCTTCACATGGGCGTCAAAGTATGCCTTCTGTCTCTTCTTAGCTGCATATATCCCTGCAGCTGCTCTCAGTCTTGTTTCTCCTAATCGTTCAAGGTCAAAAAGTCTAGAGGAGAGTTCATGACCCATCCATTCGTGCTCTTGTGCTACTTTCAATGTAGGTATTAAGAAGTCCAACGGTAGCACTGCGTTTTGGCCAAATACCATCTGAAAGGGGGTGGCTTGGAGTACCGTTTTGTAGGCGACTCGGTATGCCCAAACAGCATGGTGTAGCTGTTTGTCCCAATCAGAGCGTTTATTGTTCACTAATTTTGTCAATACATTGCATACGATCTTATTGGTGCTTTCGGCTTGCCCATTGGCTTGAGGGTGATAGGGGGCAGACTTCTTATGCACTACCAAGAATTCTTGGAGCAGATTTTCAATAACTTCATTCAAGAAGTGAGTGCCTCTATCACTAACTAGCTCTATGGGTAGCCCGTATCTTGTGAATACATTCTCAAACAAGAATTTAGCAGTTGTCTGAGCGTCGTTCTTCGTTGTGGCTTTTACCTCTACCCACTTGGTTAGATAATCCGTGGCAACGATGATATACTCAGCATGGGAACCCTTAGCTGGGGGATTGATAGGACCTACAAAGTCTATTCCCCACTTAGAGAATGCACGTCCACCCATCATTGGCTTCAGGGGCATCTCATCTTTGCGTATAGGATACTGGGTTCGCTGACAATTCTCACACCTCTTCACATAGGTATGTGCATCCATGTGAAGGGTGGGCCACCAAAATCTTGCAAATAATATTGCCTTGATCACCCGATCTGGTCCAAAGTGTCCTCCTGCTACACCTTGGTGAGTAGTTTCCAAAATCTTTAGATATTCACTCTCATGAACACAAAGTCTCAGGTCACCATCCTTACCACGCTTGTAGAGATTATCACCAATGAGTGAGTACTCTAGGGCTTCTTGTTCTAGACTTCTTTTCCTAACCAGAGTCATGTCTGGAGGGAATGTTTTCGTCCTCAGGAAGGATACTAGTGGTTCACTCCAATCTGGCACTATGGACACTTGATAAAGAGTGGCATGTTCCACAGGTGGTTTAGTGCAACAGATTGGGCATTCCTTGCACAACTTTTGGACATCAGCTTCCATAGTTGGCCAATGCACTCCTAGTCTCCTCAGGGTCTGTAGGGTTCATTGTTTTGAGTAGTGTTGCTCTAATGCACCTACATGTGCCAATTGCAACCACTTAGCGTACTCATCTTCTTCCACACAACAGCCCCAGTTGAGTTGGTCGCAGGGTCCTAGTGTGTTCTCTCGGCCTTGGCAAAGGAAAATCGTCAGTATTCCTTTGATTCCATGGGGTTCTATGTCTCTCAGGTTCCACTCTATTCCTTTCTGTTCCTGTTCTTTCCCTTCCCAGGGAGTTGGCAAAACTTACCTCACGTTTGTCTCTACTTCTATCTCTTTGCGCTCCATGAGCTTGGGAGGTCCCAGCTCCTTGGTGGCTGTATGACACATTAGACCTTGGTTGGGGAAAAACAAATTCACCCTTCCATGTGTAGGCATGTCTGCCATGCTCAGTGACCATGAAGATTCTCTCTGATGCATTGTCTAGGTAGGTTACTTGGCCTACGCTATCAAGGTCTTTAAACTCATAGATTATGAGGGCACTCACTTCTTGAGATTGAGCAGATTTATATCTCCAAAAAGCCTCATCGGTTTCTCGGTTTAAAAGCAGATATATGCTTTTATTATCCTGTGGAATCCACTCTAGAGTCATGATTCTGGTCAAGACAGATTTACCACGGGGGGTTCTTGGCTCTTTCTCTAAGTTCCCTTGCTCTATATCACCCATGTCGGTCTCAGCAATCACATTTCCAAACTCATAAGTTCTATCAGGAAGAGTGGTGACTACATATATAGTCCCCTCTTTATCTAGGTATGCTCCATTCTCAAACTTGACTACCGGGTGGTCTACTCCCTAGGGTTGATCGGGGTTCTTAATCTGGACCACCGATCTTCTCAGGCCATCTTCATAGATGCGAGCACCTAGACGATTAGTCCTGATGTATTCCAGTTGAGTCTTGTATGGTCCTTCTGGCTTTTCTAGATAAGCCAACCCTGAACTACCTACTAGTCTCTCCATGTGATAGGACATCTTATAATCACTTGTTTCTGATCTGGGAGTGTATGGGTAATCACTCAACTGTTGGGCCCAAGACCTGGCAGTGTGATTGACACTAGCTTCAGAAGATCTGAGGCTTTGTCTGTCTCGGCCTAAGTGTCTGCCGGATCTAAGGTTCATATGCCTGATTTATCTACCCCCTTGGACCCAAGCACACTCTCGTTGCAGGTTAATTTGCACCAATTACTTTGTTCTTTCGAGTTGAATATTATGTTTATGATCTTGTCTGAAATCGCGTCGTCAGGAGTACTTAAGTGAATTTCACACTTGATAAGTGATCGACTCCAATTTACCCTTTGTCCCTTAGGGTTTTCGCACTTAAGACCTATTTAATTCTTGCACTTGGTTGATTAATTCTCTTGGACTTGATTCGTGCCTAACGTTGCCTTAATTAATTACCACACCTAAGTCGTACTTAGCCTAGGCTAGGAATTGACAAAGGAGGGTTGAGAGATCTTCCAACCTCAATTAGCTGGTTGACCAGACTGCTACACAAGCCCAGGAAGCCTTCTCCCAAGCTTGGTACTCACCCTTGCTAGCTTGCTTTGGATTGCCTTGAGTGCACACAATGTTCCTGCAAAAGCTCACCAGTCGGTATAGCTCTATTACCACAAGTATTTGAAAGACACACATCAATATTTTCAGTCCCCCTGGAGTAACTCACTGTACCCCTTCAATCTTAGGACCACCTAGTTCCACCTAAAGGTCAACTTCAAAATACATGTTCTAAAACTCCACGTATGATTCTTACAAAAACTAGTCGAGTTCCACGTAGGATTCTCAACGAGCTTTCCAACGAGACCAAAATCTCATCAATCGGAGTTCGTATGGTCAAGTTATGACCATTCAGGCACTAAAGGGTCAAAACAGGCTCTCAGGGTTCAAGAGATCCCTCTCTGGTTTCTAGGTCTTTTGCCCACTTCCAAGGTTCTAAAGTTATACCAAGGTGCCTAAAATTAAGCTCAACTACCCTTCAATTCACTCAAAAATAACCCTAAATTTTCATGTGTTAAAAGCCGTGTATTGCGATAGGTCGGGTCGAGGTGTCGCGATAGGTGGGAGGTGTCGCGATAGGTCGAAGTGTCGCGATAGGTGGGAGGTGTCGCGATAGGTCAAAGTGCCGCGATAGGTCGAAGTGTCGCGATAGGTCAAAGTGTTGTGATAGGTCGTGAGGTGTCGCGATAGGTCGTGAGGTGTCGCGATAGGTGGGAGGTGTCGCGATAGGTGGGAGGTGTCGCGATAGGTCGAAGTGTCGCGATAGGTGGGAGGTGTCGCGATAGGTCGAAGTGTCGCGATAGGTGGGAGGTGTCGCGATAGGTCGAAGTGTCGCGATAGGTTGTGAGGTGTCGCGATACTCCCAAGTGTCGCGATAGGTCGTGAGGTGTCGCGATAGCTCGTGAGGTGTCGCGATAGGTCGTGAGGTGTCGCGATAGGTCGTGAGTGTCGCGATAGGTGGGAAGTGTCACGATAGGTCGAAGTGTCGCGATAGGTTGAAGTGTCGCGATAGGTGGGAGGTGTCGCGATAGGTCGAAGTGTCGCGATAGGTCGAAGTGTCGCGATAGGTCGTGAGGTGTCACGATACTCCCAAGTGTCGCGATAGGTCGTGAGGTGTCGCGATAGGTCGTGAGGTGTCGCGATAGGTCGTGAGGTGTCGCGATAGGTCGTGAGTGTCGCGATACCTCGAGGTGTCGCGATAGCTCGGGATATGGTGAATTTTTCTGTTCTGTCTAGTGATCCTGGGAGCCCTAGGCCTGCGCAGTGTCGTGGTGCACTCAGAATCATGATTGGGTGAAGTTTTCGGAGTGTCGCAATAGCTCGAGCTCAACGCCTCGGGGACTGTGCAGACAGATTCCGTACCTGTTGAGCTTGCTGGAGATGATGATGGAGCTGCCACCTGCAAGAAACATGCAAAAAACACACAAAACAAGAACACACACGCTCGCTCTCTCTCAAACTCGCACACAACAAATGAGGGGAATGACAAGGAAGAGGGAATATGTAGTGGAGAAGGAGGTGGAGGTGGAGATGGAGAAGGAGGTGAAGATGGATATGGAGATGGAGAAAAATCAGAAATTCACCGACTACTTACTATTCCAACGCGTCCTCTCTACGTCTTACCATCACACGCTCGTCCTCAAAGCTCGAATCCTCGGCAACGGCACCAAAATTTGGTGTAGCTCAGTGATGAGTAGCACCTCCTTTAATGTCAATCCGGGAAGACGTGAGGATGGTATGAAGACCACGAGCAAGTGGAAGCACAAGTGCGTGAGTGAGAAGCACACAAGCATGCACGCACATACACGCACACGCACGCACACGGCAAGAACAAAGAGAGTAAGACAATGGAATCACTTCTATTGCAACAAAGTTCTCATACAAGCTCAAAACTACAAGAAGCCACCTAAAAATGAGCTCTCTAGCTCTATTTATAGTTTTTGACTAGCTTTGGCCCTGTCCAGACCTAGTGTCCGGCCTAGTTAAAAATTAGGTTCCAGGGCTTATTTGAGGGCTCAAACGAGATCTAAAAATTATGAAAATTGGCAGGCAACTACTTCTAAGGCTCCCCAAGCTCGAGGACTCCTCGGCTTGTACAAAATGGAGCTACAAAAAGGTGAAATGATATTTACAAGGGTTTTTAGTGATGAGAATCACTTTAAAATGATGTAAGGGTTTTGAAAAAAATGAAGGGTTGCCTTAGTGCTAGATCTGCATGTGTGTCCGTACTTGCTTCTTCCCGTATACTGTCAACACGTGTCTCTGACAGTTAGTTCCGCATTTAACAGAAGACTGTAGACTCTTTGGTGGTCCATTGACTAGCTTTGTCATACATTCTCTGCTGTTCATGGATGCCAGGTTCAAACACTTCTGCTGCTAGTTGTAACTGCTTACCAGATCTTGTTTGAATCACTGCGGCCTGAGTTTCTACTGGTGAGATATAGACCATATTGGTCATTGGGTTCTGACGCTCTTTCTTTTTCTGATCATATTCGGCTGCATCTTTACAAAATCTGTGTATGTGGCCTAACTCACCGCAAAAATGACAACGAGGGGGTGGCAAAGAATTACCTTTCTATGATGTTCCTGTCTGCCAGCGATTTGTATTGTAATTTGTATTCCGCTGTCCTTGATAATTTTTGTATCCTTGCTGCTGATTATTTCTCATCTGAGGTGGTACATAATGAGTGGCCGGCTACCGTGGTTCTTGTATGATAGCATTTACAGTTGCTGGTCTTTGCATTTTGGCGTTATATGCACAGTTTTTGGTGGAATGTCCGGTTGTATTGCAGATAGCGCAATACATCTGATTAAGTGCACATGTGGTACTGGTATGCCCTGGATTCTTGCACTTGGTGCAGTACATCTGTCTAGCCGGATCCTCTGCAACATTTTTACTGGCTTTCAACCACTCCAGGTCTTGGGTAAAGCCTCCAACCTTATGCTCGAGCTGCAAATCCATTGCAATAACCGCATCTAATGTCATAGCTCCCACGCAACGGATGATCATAATCTGTTTGAGCTGCAGAGTTAAACCATTAATAAACCACTGAGTGATGACATCATCCGGAAAATTAGCATGTGCCGGAGGTAGTTGTCTCAAATGAGTTCTAAATAGGGTGGCATATTCCTGCATTGTTTGATTCAGCTTCTGTCTATTGTTCTGTAAGTAATCAAAAATTTCGGCAAGATTCTTTTTTAGTCGGAATCTCTGCAGAAACGCATCCCTTACCGCTTCATAGGTGCCGAAATGGTTGATATCATACTCTGTAAGCCACCTCATTGCTTCATTAACTAATGTTGACTTGAAAACTATGGCCTTATATGCCGGATCAAGTGGATGGTTTAGTATAGCATAACTTATTTCAAAGGTGCGTACATGAGCATCAGGATCATCACCTGGAAATCCACCGAATTTGGTGTATGTTACTCCTGTTGGAACTGCTCGAGGTGGAAGTAGCTGTTGTTGTTGTTGTTGTTGTTGTTGTTGTTGTTGTTGTTGTTGTTGCCCACTCATGGTGCTAGTGGCGGTACTGTTACTATTTCTTGAGTTCTGAGGATGTGTTTCCGGTCCTTCAGAGTCTGTATGATCAGACTGCTCTCCTTCCGATTCAAAAATAGCGCTCAACCTCTTACAAATTTCTAATTCGAATAGCCTATCCTCGTCTGCGGTATCAAACGTAGGCAAGCTTACCCCGAATAGTGGTGTCTAGAATGAAGATTCACCGGGAAGTATAACACTGTCACCGGAAAATTGTAAATTTTCTGCAACCGGGACCGAACTGCCACCGGAATGAGTGGAACTTTCCCCAATCCAGGGTATTCTTTCACCTTCAATGACCTCTCTGGGCAAGACACCTCTATCCTCAGATGGGTTCGAATCCTAACCAGATGGTGTCGGATCAATTACACACTGCGTCCTTGTAGACTCCAAAGTTACTGTATCTTCTGCAGACTGTGCCGAAATTATACCGGAATCTACCGGACTTGCAGTATGTTCTACCGGAATGCTACCGGAATCACTGCTAACGTGCTTCGTTTCTTTGATGACTGGTCTTAACCGATCTATGCTTCTGCCTCCTGGGGGAGTCCTTAACAAATTTGATACCACCAAAGGCTGTCGGTCTCTCCTGTACTTCGGATACGACTCGTCGGACCGAGTAACCGGCATATATCACCTTTGCAACACTTACGTACTATTTTACCTTACTGTCGATTCACAATCTATGGTCACCTTCCCACAATCACTTTGTAACAATTTGTTGCCACCTTCCCACAGACGACGCCAGTGTTAAACGCGCGTTTTCCGTCAGAGACGCGTTTAAGCTTCTTTCGAGTTCTTGGGAGTGGAAGGGGTCTGAATAATTAGAGACCCTATACTTGATTTTCCCAATTAACCACTCACACCACAGTACCTTAATACCTAAATCTCTGTTAATATGAATTACTACCAATACTCCGAATGGGTTCTCTCACAGACTTCCGACTCGTACACGAATTAATACTTTCTTAGTACCCGGCGTACAAGGTAAACACTACTGTAGTACAGACTTACAGTAATTAACTTAACGGAACAATGATTCAATACTTAACTTACTGTAAACATTATCGCAATCCAGTCTTTACCTTATAGGTGCAAATAATCAAACAAGACAGAAAGACACAGTATTACTCAGAAATTCTCAAAACACAACACAACGGAACTACACAGACGTATCGCCCAGACAGACAGTCTGGCGATCCTTCTGGTTGTCACCGAAGCGTCTTTTCATTGATTTATAAATGGATACAATTTCACGCAGCGACCTTTCGATTCGTGTAGAATATGAAAGGGAAAGATTACAATTGCCAATCCGGCGGCTTACAACACCCACTTACATCCAATGACCTTCTGACTCTTTGGTCTTGGCACCAACTCCCATGTTTCATTTTCAAGTAGAGCATCATACTCTTCTTGCATTGCCTTCTCCCGATTCTGTTTACCTTTAGCTTCTTCATATGTAATTGGGTCTTCTTTTGTCTTCACAATGCAAGCATAATCTTTTGTTGTTAAGAAGGATGTATCATAGCTATACCTGATACGCTCTTTTATTTCTCTCAAAGATCTTCTGACCTCTGCACTTCTTGTAGTCTCAGCCACATTTGATTCTGGATCAAATCTTGGCCCATCTTCAACATTACCCTGCAATTTATTTTTATAATCAACATCATCAATATCTTCTTCATACACACTGTAGCTCAGTGATGAGTAGCACCTCCTTTAATGTCAATCCGGGAAGACGTGAGGATGGTATGAAGACCTCGAGCAAGTGGAGGCACAAGTGCATGAGTGAGAAGCACACAAACATGCACACACATACACACACGCGCACACACGGCAAGACAAAGAGTGAGGAGCAATGGAGTTCTTAGATTACTTTCAAAAAGCTCTTACAAGTTCGTTTCAATTACAATCTACCCCAAAAATGAGCTCTCTAGCTCCTTTTATAGTTTTTGACTAGCTTGGCCCTGTCCAGACCTAGTGTCCGGCCTAGTTAAAAATTAGGTTTCAGGGCTTATTTGAGGGCTCAAATGAGATCTAAAAAATACGAAAATTGGTAAGCAACTACTTCTAAGGCTCCTCAAGCTCGAGGACTCCTCGGCTTGCACAAAATGGAGCCACAAAAAGGTGAACATGGTATTTACAGGGGTTGTTAGTGATGAGAATCACTTTTAATTGGTGTAAGGGTTTTGAAAAATTAAAGGTTGCCTTAGTGGTAGATCTGCGTGAATGCTCGTACTTGCTTCTTTCATGAAGAAAGTTATTGGCCTACTTGCCAGATCGTCGTTGACTCCCTTGTCTGCTTGTGCCTTCTCTCCCTTCTGACTCTCTTCTCTGACTGCCATGCCTCGTCAGTCCTTCAGTTCCTTGTCTGCTGCTAACACCCCCCCCTCTCTCGCGTCTGTCGTCCCTGACAGACCCTTGTTGTGTGGGTTTTTGGATGTAGTACTCAACGACATCTTGCGCTAAGTGATGTTCGGCAATCCTCAATCCTTTGGCCAAGTCTGTGAGTAGAGCATCCCAATCTACCTGCCCGGGAACCTCTGGATGTGGCATACGTAACTTATCTGAGTGGAGAGCTTGTTCCACTGCAAACAATTGTAATAAATGTGAGGGCCTGGGAATGAAGATCTCTGAGTGGTATTCCCAGAACCCGATGACAAACATCTCTTCAAATGTCTGTTTGAAGCAGGCCGGTAGGTACTTTATGCGGGCATGCCATGCATAAACAACATTAATAGAGGGCGTTGTGCTCATGTCATAAACAAGATCCTGATTGCCTTCATTAAATCCGAGCGCAGAGAGGTGAGGTTCCTTAACATTCTTGAAGGTCCGGAAGGTGACTATCATGAGTTCAAAAATTTTAAGACACATCTGTGTCATGACATCTGGTATGTTTTTGAACCTGACACCCCAATGCCGAATTGTCGATATCATATACCCTACGGTAGGTTGACCTTTAGGTGGTGCTAAGTAGACATGTTGAGCCACTTCTCACATCCTTTGGTTGTCAGCACCATCTTTGTGTATTCTGGCCACGACCTTCTTCGGAAAATAGGGCAGTAGCAGGGATTGTACTTGATATACAGGGGCATGTTATTCCATGTGCGATTCATTTCCAGGTAGGTTTCAAGTAGTCGAATTCTCCAAGTTGGTTGGTGAATATTTCCCTGCTTGGCACTTTCTGGGATGTCGTCTGGTGCAAACTGTGTGGCAGAGGTTGGTTCCCGTGAGGTGTGGTGCTTGATTTTAGCATTATAGTCCGCCATTAAAACACAAAAAGGAACATACAAGTCGTCGGAAGTGCCGATCCACCTGTGATGAGAGAGGTTCCTAAAATATTCCGATTTTATGACCACCTCTTCCAAGCGTGACATCAATGCTATCTGGACTGCCACCCTATCATCATGTGCTGTGGCCACCTTTTCCAATTTCTGCATCCATTCCGGAGCCTCTATTTCAAGGGTGTCCATGCCCTCATCTGTTCGCTTGCCCCTAGGTGCTGGCATCGGAACGTACGGGTCCTCAAAGGTTTCCTCTACTTCGATTGGTACTAGGTCTTCAGGTTTTGGTTCTACCAAGGGGGAGGGTTGGCGTTCATACACAAGCACTTTCTTTTGTAATTCTTCGAGTTGTGCTTTGAGCGCTGCTACTTCGTCAGTTGTGTCAGCTGTGGTTGGGACTTCTTTGGGTGGTGCTGGTTGAGCTGCCAATTGCCTTCGTAGTTCGTCTCTTTCCTTTTCTAAGGCTGCAAGGGTGTTGCGGGAGAGACAAGTAAAAAGAAGAAAAGAAGAAAACAATGAAAGAAACAGCTTCACTAAAAGGCAAGATTTGAAGATACATCTCTGCAGGAAGCCCCGCAGGGGCGCACACACCAAGGAAAAGCACGCAGCTAAAAGGAGGAATCAGGGCCAACAAGTATCACATATGTGGGTGCTTCAACCTCTTGAGTTACAGAGGATTCAGATCAAGGCTTACGAGCTGCATCCGCATATGTGCACTAATGGCGTGCGTGGCAAACCGAATCAATCGGCTTGGAGTAATGCAAACAGGTCCAATGTGTGCAACCAGGACAAATCAGAGCGCCTCTAAAACGTAATGCAAGATCAAGAATCAGGCAATACTGACCACTGGATGCGTGCGGACAACAAACTGATGACAAGAAGCAAAGCCTGTCAAGGGACGACAGAGACGAAGAGGGGGAGAGTGTTGCAGAGCTAAAGAGCACACAAAGCAGAGAAAAAGACGGACCCCAAAATTTTTCCGATTTGGACATCACATTTTTTGTATCATATTCATTCTTGTAATATAATTTCCCTTGTAAATGCACTAGAGGAGTCCTCTAGATGCATCCCCACAGAAAAGTAGAGAATACCCATGTACAATAGTAGGAAATTAGTCTCTTAGTGAATAAAGTGCCGGTCACTTGTGTGAAAGGACCATTTTTAGGGCACTAGTATATAAGTCAAATGTGACTCTTTGTAAAGAACTTTTTGCCATTGTGAGAATAGAGAGCACAGAAATTCGAATTTGTGTCTTCTTCCCTCCTTATCTTCTTCTTCGTGAGCTTGTATGCATGTGTATTGCTTGGAAAGAGTGCTTGTGAGTGTTGTCTATCCATGAAAGTGTTTCTTTGCTGTAGGAAGGGTGTGTGCGAAGTGTAGGAAGTGCTGAAGTGTAGGAAAGTATTCCCGCGACTCAGTATTTCGCTCATAACTTGAAGTAGGAGCGTCAGAATCGAGTGAAACCACTGCCATTGGATGCGTCTTCTCGAGAGCTTCGAAACGCATATGCTATTCGCTATATTTGGAGTTCGGAGCTGGGAGAAAAGTCCAAAATACTGACGGCTGCTGCACCAAGTATCGTTTCGCCTTGACCAACAGTTGGAGCTCGTTTGGATAAGTATTTGCCTCATTTACATTCTTTGAGTAGTTCATTTGCATTGATCATTACATGATTGCATGTCCTCATACACTCGGCTAGGTTAGTATACTCTTTGGATTGATAATTAAAGGTGTGTATCCCCACTATATGCACTTGTGAGGGGATTGAGGTATAGTCTCTTTCTCCGCAAGTCCCTAAGTTGATACTTAGGTCAACACACTTTTTGGCGCCGTTGCCGGGGAGTGACGAATCAAACCGAGGCATTCGTGTGATGGTAAGTAGCTTTTTGCATTGAAGTAAGTGGAGGAGTGGAAATCTTCTCTTATTTGGTAAGTCACTTTCAGCCGCACTTGCTACTTCTCATTCTTGGAGTGTGTGTAGTGAGTTGATAGTTTAGGGAAGTGAGTAGAAGGAGTAGAGTAGGAGTGAGTAGAGAGTGGACCAAGTCATTAGAGTAGATTTTAGTTTTGTTCAGAAAAGTTTCCTTTTTGTAAGCTAGAAAACTCCAAGTATAAAATCCAAAAAAATTCATTTGAAAAATCACTTGTGTGAACAAGTATCGTGGGAGCAACTGTCGAGTATCGCGTGAGCTGTAGCAGAGATCGTGGGCGAGGAAACAAGCAATTTGGGAGTGCACAGAGCAAGGGAATTTGACAAAGAGACTCTAGGTGCTACCAAGGTGAGCTAGTCCACCATTGTAATCAAAATTTCTCAAGCAAATCAAATTAGGAAAGAAAAACGATCTGCGCTAAGTATCGTTAGAGCTTTCAGGGGGCAAAAAGTTGTATTTTGATTGATACAGAGAGTGAGGATAAGAGAGAAGAGCTAGGTGAGCAAGGGGGTAAAATCAAAACTTCAAAAACATTTGTTAAAATTTGTCTAAGGGTCAAGTATCGTTTTACTCCCGCGGTCGAGTATCACGATACTTATCAAGTATCGTTTTGCTCCTGTGGTCGAGTATCGCGATATTTCCCTAATATCGGTATCGTTTCGATCAGAGATCGTTTGAGCCCAAAGATCGTGTATCGTTTGGCTCAGGTATCGCGTATCATTTTCGAGAGATCGCGATACTTGCCAAAGATCGTCGATCATTTGGATTAAAGATCGGTATCGTTTCGGTCAGGTATCGTTGATCGTGTATCGTGTATCGCTTCGTGCCGATCGCGATACTTGAGAAGTATCGTTTGGTCAAAGATCGCGATACCTGACAGGTATCGTGTATCGTTGGATCAGCGATCGTTTGCGAGGGATCAAGTATCGTGGGATTCCAAGTATCGTCGATCGTTTTCAGCCAAGTATCGTTTGGCCCAGAGATCGTCTAGGGCAAAGATCGCGATACGTCTATTTCCAGGTATCGTCTGAGACTCAAATATCGTGTATCGTGTACCTCTAAGTATCGGTATCGTTTCACTCAGCGATCGGTATCGTTTATCAGGTGTCGCGATATTTGTCAAGTATCGGTATCGTCTGAAAATACATCAAGTATCGTCGATTCTAGAGATCGTGTATCGTATATTTTGAGAAGTCAAGTATCGTGGCCAAGGAAAAAGTTATTTTTCAGCCCTTTTCCAGCCAAACTTCTCTAGACTTTTAAGCTATAGCTTAGAATTCTAGAAGCTAGAGGTGGACAAGATTTGATCAGAGCTCTTAAGTGGATGAACCTGAGATCCGGAAGAACCCTAGGAAGCCGAAGAAGTGTAATTTCTTCCGTAGGGAGTGTAGCCGAGCCAACTAGCCGTTCACACTATTCTGAGACCTCCAGTGAGTCAGAAGGAGAAATTCCCATGGCTTCAGAGGATATGCAAAACACTGTACCCATGATTGGCATGATGTCAGTCATTGAGGGAGAATACAGAACCTCCCTGGAGTATGTGAACACCAACCTCAATGAGATCCCTATCTATTTGGATGGTCTAAACAGATCAGTGGTCAGACTGAAGAAGGCTTCAGAGGCTTACATAGTGCCTAGACCAGCAGTCAAGTACGCAGGAGGATTGTACATGGACAAACAAGATATTCAATACATGGTCACAGAACACCCGGAAATCATTAATGAGCGTGGTGAGGAAAATAATGCTTCGAGTTTAAATGGAGGTGGAAACGAAGAGCAAGTAACTACACCTAGAGGGAGATCTACGATCACTAAAATTTGGAGAGGAGACCTGATTCCCCAGGATGATACTCTAATGGATGTATATTTGATCAACGGGATGGAGCACCTGCTCAGAGCCCATTCCTCTATATGGGAAGCTGCTCCTAATCCAGTTACCATCTATGAGTTACAAGATCCTGAGTTCCCCACCCTCATCACATATTTGGATAAAAATCACAGAAGATATTGGCCAATAACAGAATTAGAGAGAGCTGAGTTGAAATATCAGAATATCCCAGTGTTCCCCCCTAGGGACCAAGCCACTACTTCAAGGAATCCACTTGGAACATCTCAGAACGATTCATATCAACAGTCAGGACAAACACAACAAACACAACAAACCCAGATCCACGTCAGACCACATGTGCAATTTGCAATGCCTGCCATTAATCCTAACTACCGGCCACAACCAGCTATTGACCCAAGACATGGAGTTCATGCTCCAGTCAGACCACAGGTAGTGAGAGGATCAGGCATACCAATAGGGAGACCAATTTTCCCAGTGATGCCTAGACAACCTGAAGCAGGAAGGAGATTAAGGCCGATCCAAGTTGCCAAGTGCATGAGAAATCATTATGATGGCTCTAGTGAACCTTACAACCACATAGCAGAACTTAAACAAGTAGTTAGAGCCGAGCAGGTAGATGACTTTCTGATTCAGTATGAGTCTTTTGGCCTTACCTTGTCAGACACAGCTTTGGCTTGGTTTCAGCCATTGGACCCGAATACCTTTCAGAACATGGAGCAGGTATATCAAGAAATGATTGAAGAATTCACCAAATCGGGAATTAAAAACAATTCTTCGTCATTAATCCACAGCTTCAAACAAGTCCCTACCGAGTCAGTAAGACTGGCAGCAAGGAGATTCAAGCAGTATGTGGATAGATGCCCCGTAGAAGAGAGACCTACCCAAAACAAAATGGTATCATTGTTCTTGGAAGGACTGTTGAACGGAACCTTGAGGTCATTAGTGTATGTAAAGAGAGTTCAAACCTTGCAAGAATGTATGAAGGAATGTATAGACCTAGAAGATAACCTTGCAGAAGACTTGAAAATACCTCCAGGTAGTTTGAAAAGCGAAGAGTCAGCCAGTAGCACATCAAACTCCAAAAACAATGTGGAAGAAATAGCAGATTTAGTAGCAAAAAAACTAAATGTTCAAGGACAGAGGAATTATCCCACTAATCCTATGAGACTGCCTATGCTTAGAAGATGTATGCAGTGCGGAGGAGATCATCCTTCTCATTTGTGTACCAGGGGAGTAGTCTCACCACCTGCCTATGCTCATCCTAGACCCTCTGTCCCCGGACCACTACAATATTGCAGTATAGAGCAGAGATACACAAACCATAGCACCGAGAACTGCCCTTACAATAGGCAAACCAGACCCACCCAGCCTTATGTGAGACCATATGGATATCCCCAAAGAGATCAAGGAGGAGAAGTTTTTAGATATCCCTCATATCAGCCGCAGGCACCAGCACCACGACCATACACATATCAGGGATATACGCAACCACAACCAGTACTAGGACAACAACCGCCCCACCCTCAGAACGTTGTCCCAGTCAAAATCGCACAACCAGAAGAAAACCTAGAGAGAGCAATAGTACCAGCCACACCTTTGACTAGTAGTGAACCATATGACCCATTTTATGACCCTAGTCAAGGAGCATACTCTAGTTATGAGAGCTCAATATTGGAATATGGACAACTGCATGAACCTTATGCTTATGGCACGGAAATACCAGATGGTTCATACAATTATGAGCAGGATTACGTATCCTTAATGTACACGGATCCTAGAGCAACCATGCCACCTCGACCAATGAATAGACAGCCGGTACCCAGAACAAAGAGTACACTGTACCTTTGAAGGCCATAACAAGAGCCAAAGCCAGAGAGAACCCTGATAAAATAGACGAGAGTAATCAAAGTGACAAAGAGGGGAATATACCCGTCCCCCACAAAGTAGAAGACTCCGAAGAACCAGAGAAAAGTATCACCAGTAAGAGATCCCAAAGATGGAAGAACCGGAGAGATAAGATAAAAGAAAAAAAGTTATTACAAAAAAAGGAAAACGAAAAGAGTAAACAGAAACCAACGAAGGAACCGCAAGTGGAAGAAGAAAATAGAAATGAGAGGAAAAGGGAGGAGGTAGGATCAGTATTAGCAGATCCTATGCCTGAAGAATTAGCCATGTGGATTCAGGCATACAAGGCGAGAATAAAAGCAGGACCTACCATAGAGCAACATGATAGAGAATATCCAAGAGGCGACTTAGAGAAAGAAAGACTGGAAATCTGCAAAAAATTGATAGAAGTTGCCCAACAAACCTTAGAAAAACCCGCATCACCTTTACCAAACAACCGAATTTCCGAAGAAAAATTCCAAGAGTGCCTAAACACTCAGGAAAAGCCTGAAGTAAAGAGACCTCAGAACGATGAACTTGGTATTGAGAGAAAGGAAGGATCCATAGTCCCTGAAGTAGAAGGAGATTGGACTAAGGATTTATGGGCACGAGTGCAAGAGGACAAATGGAAAAAGGTAGAAGGAATGGAACCGCCCTTTGAAGAATTAGAAGCAGAAAATGAAATAGAGGGGTCAATACCTGAACTAAATTCAGAAGAAATTTTTCCGATGGATGCAAGTGACAAGGAAGAAGAAAGTGTAAAGGAACTACCCAACTACACCGGGGAGTACGAGCACAACTCAGAATTGTATCGCATTCCATCAATAAGGAGACGGGAAATGAACCCATCAGTCCAAACATCTGAAATCATACAACGTCTTAGAGAGGTGAAAATCCCATGTATCCTAACATTCGAGGAACTGTTAAAGGTAAAACCACATTTAAAAGAGAAGTTGATCAATCAATGGGAAGTCAAGGAGGAAAAGAAAGAGGTAGCTGACGAAGTGAAGACGATGAGAATTCCAGTGGATAAAGTAGGAGACTTTAGTGAAGGAGATGAAGGAAATACATGCCTGCCAATCACCTATAGGGGTTACACTACCAAAGCCATACTAGATTCAGGAGCTGGTGTTGGCATTGCTACCAAAGAAATTTGGGAGAAATGGGGAAAACCAGCATTAAGACCAACACGCATGAAAATTCAAATGGCAGATGGACATACGGAAAGACCCTTAGGATTGTTGGAACGAGTAGTCTTCACTACGTGTGGAGTGGAATTTGAACATACTTTAGCAATTTGTCACTTCGAAAGGCCAAGCAATTATGAAATGATCTTGGGAAGGCCTTTCATGAGACAGCTAAAGGTCGTACAAGATTGGGGAAAAGATGCAGTTTACCTACAACACGCAGGAACCACCACTAGAATAAACCTACATACGTACACGTATCAAGATGTGCCACCTCTGCAATGGAATCAAATCCATAAAGAGGAAGACGATCAATCAGTTCACAGTGCAGGTTCTAGTGATCAATCCTGGATGAATGAGGACACTCATCTATGGATATGTCAAGCTGCAAAGAAGGAAGAGGAGAGAAGAAAAGGATGGCAGCAGAAACAAGGAATAGTGAGATCTGTACAAGATCCAGCCTATATGCCACAAGTATTTCCGGATGAAGAATTCGAACCTCACGGTTGGATGGAGATCTTAGCTACCCTCGATGTCTGTGTAAACGAAGAAGTAGTGACTATGCACGAATGTATCGATGAAGAGGGTTATGATGTTAGTTTGTATATGGTAGTCCTTCAGGAGGCAGAAGAAGGAGAAGTGATCGAGAAAGACTGGAAGGAGGACTACGAGAGCATTGAAATGGAACCTGAACCCATGGATCTAGGGATTAGTCCCACCAACACAGATATCATGGCCAATGAAAAACATAAGGAACTCACACAAAAAGAGGAATTAGAAGTTGAGAGGGAATTAGAAGATGAAGAAAACAAACTTCAAGACCAATTTGAGGTACTAGCCCATTTTAAAAAATATGAAGTGGAAGAGAGGAGAATTGCTATTCAAATGCCTAAAAGAGAAGCACAACCTGGAATAGCATATGATAATAAGGAACAAACCAAGAAAATAGTTGTAACCATGGAAGGAGGAGAAGAACGGTGTACCTTCATAGGACAGGATGTCTCATTAGAAGAAGAACAAGAGTTAATTCGTCTCATAAGAGAATACCGGGATGTCTTTGCTTGGACTTATAAGGACTTAAAAGGAGTAGATCCATCTATATGTGCGCATAGAATCCCCATGACATCCGAAGCCAAACCTTCAAAACAAAGACCATATACCTATAATGATGTGTATTCAGCCAAGATAAAAGAAGAAATAGATAAGTTGTTAGATGCTGGATTCATCTACGAAATTGAGCACACGGAATGGGTGTCACCCTTGGTGGTTGTACCAAAGAAGAATGGAAAGTTAAGAGTGTGCATCAATTTGAAAAAAGTGAACGCCGCAACCATAAGGGATAGCTATCCCTTACCAATCACTGATCATCTCTTGGAAAGGGTAGCAGGGAAGGAAGTTTATAGTTTTCTGGATGGCTTTTCAGGGTATAATCAGGTAGCCATTGCTCCTGAGGACCAACATAAGACTGCATTTGCAGCTGAATGGGGAGTATACGCCTTCAGAGTCATGCCTTTTGGTTTAACGAATGCCCCAGCTACTTTCCAAAGATTGATGTGTCATGTGTTCAAGGAATTTCTGAGAAAAAGTATGGAGGTATACGTGGACGACCTTTGTACATATTCTGCTATACGATCAGAGCACATCCCTGAACTTGAAAAGATTTTTTCTAAATGTCGACAATATCGAGTATGCCTCAATCCTGAAAAATGCGTCTTCATGGTGCGACAAGGGAAAATCTTAGGACATATTGTCTCTAAGAATGGAATTTCAACAGATGAAGACAAAATTAAAGTAATTTTGGATTTGCCAAGACCTAAAACTGCTAAAGAAGTTCAAGCATTTATGGGACATTGTGGTTACTATCGAAGATTCATACATATGTACGCCATAATTGCTAGACCTCTTTATGCATTATTGACTCTATTTAATTGGACCGAAGAATGTGAAAAAGCCTTTAATGAGTTAAAGAATCGATTGAGTTCAGGACCCATTCTTCGAGTCCCCAACTGGAATAAACCGTTTCACATCCATGTTGATGCTTCCAAGTTTGCCATTGGTTGCATCTTAGCTCAACCAGCTGACACAGGAAAATTAGACCACCCGATAGCCTATGCCAGTAGACAGTTAAATCAAGCAGAACGCAATTATACTACTACAGAGAGAGAAGGCCTAGGGATGGTATACGCAGTCAAGAAATTCAGACATTACTTACTGGCAAACAAATTCAAATTCTTCATTGATCATCAAGCCCTATTGTACTTAGTCAACAAGCCTTGCAATACAGGACGACTAGTACGATGGTTTTTATTGCTAATGGAATTTGATTTTGAGGTAATAGTCAAGAAAGGAAACACCCACATCAGAGCAGACCACTTATCTCGTATGACCCATGGAGAACCACCCATAGGAGTTCCGGATGATCTGCCAGATACTTATCTTTTTAACCTGGAAGTATGTCCTCAGTGGGCAGAAAAATTGATCCCAATACTTACACTTGGACCTAAAGATGGGATCACACCAAACCAAACGCAAGATCTCTGGAGGACTAAAAACCTTCACATCATTGCGGGAAGTTTGTACCACCAGGATTCAAGCGGATTGTTGATGAGATGTGTAGAAGAAGAGGAACAAGAAATGTGGCTTCAGAAAGCACACATAAATCAATGGAACACTCATTTGAATGCAAATGGAGCGTGGCAAACACTCAAGAGATTTGGCATATATTGGCCAACCATGCAACGAGACGCACATAACTATGTGTCAACCTGTCAAACCTGTCAAGAACAAATCCCAGATGAGAACTCTACGTTATGCCATTCTACAATAGCACCAAGGTGGAGTATGCCTCTAGTAAAGTTCTTGAAAACTCGAGAGTACCCTGACGGAGCTACCTTGGCAAGGAAGCGTGCTCTTGAAGAACAGAGTAAGGATTATGCCATCATAGGAAAACAACTCTTTAAACGCGGGAAAGATAACCAATTAAGGATGTGCATTCATGAAAATGAATATCTCTCTGTCTTAGAGATGGCCCATACAGGAACTGCAGGAGGACACTTCTCTGCAGACAAAACAGCAAAAATGATGCTCTTTGCTGGAATGTGGTGGCCAACTCTACATCAAGACGCCATAACATATGTGCAACGGTGTGATACTTGTCAACGAACGAAATATCCTATTAGAAGAGATGAGATGCCACTTAGACCCATGATGAGTGCTAGAGCTTTCACGAAGTGGGGGATAGACTTTATAGGACCTATTAGCCCACCTGCAAAAGGTTCACATGCCGAATACATAATTGTAGCCACAGATTACTTGACCAAATGGGTTGAAGCAAAGGCAACCACGAAGAATGATGCAAGAACTACAGCCAAGTTTCTCTTCGAGAACGTCTTCACTAGATTTGGACTACCTATAGAGATTGTGAGTGATAGAGGTACGCACTTTGTTAATGAAGTGATAGAAGCCTTATTGAATGAATTCTTAGTAATTCATAAGAAATCTGCCCCTTATCACCCACAAGCAAATGGACAAGCAGAAAGTTCAAATAAAATCTTGTGTACTGTTCTCACCAAAATTGTCAACAACGGTAGATCAGATTGGGATAAGCAGTTACACCATGCTTTATGGGCATTCCGAGTAGCCTATAAAACTGCAATAGGCACTACTCCTTTTAACTTAGTATATGGACAAAACGCTATTTTGCCAATTGATTTCTTGATTCCCACTCTTAGAGTTGCAACTACTTATGAGTGGACCGGACATGAATTATCAGCACAATTGGACCAAATAGAAAAACTTCATGAAACTAGGTTACAAGCAGTAGCGGGTATTTACGCTGCAAAAAGACGACAGAAAGCCTATTTTGATGCGCATATCAAGGACAAAAAATTGAAGGAAGGAGACTTAGTTTTGGTATACACTTTGAAACAACATGCTAAGAAATTACAAAAGAGAGGATATGGCCCATTAATCATTAATCGTATATCTACAGGTGGAGCCATCAGCTTAGCAACCTTAGATGGAGATGTGTTACCAAACTACATCAGTGGGTGTAGAGTAAAAAAATACCTAGAGCCATTAACAGAAGAAGCTTTGTCTCGATTAATCAAAGGCAAGAATAGACGAATTGAGGAGGAAAGGATACGAGAAGAAGCGAGACAGGAAGCCCTAGAACGCATCAGAAAACGGAAAGAGTGGATGAGAGAAAGAGATGAGAGATATCGAGTAGGAGAAGAACTCATCCCAATGGCTAATTTTAGAGCCACTGAGAACTCAGGGCAACAAAGAAGACAACCATACTTGAATCTGGGAGCAGGACGAAAAGAGTACCACTTAGTGGATGCTCTCATAGACACAGGAGCAGCCATAAGCTGCATCAGATTTTCTTTGTCTCAGAGACTTAAAGAGGAGTTACGCCCATCAATGGCACAGTTGATAGGAATAGGAGGAAAAATTACTCAATGTATAGGTGAGATAACCTTACCTTTACATATGGGGAACAACACTATGGAGCAGAGACTCTTAGTATGTCATGATCAGGATTTGCTCGAAGATGTGGTGTTAGGACAAGATTGGATTTACGAATATGAGGTAACCATTCAATTGGCCTTAGGATACATCTCAGCCAGGATAGGAGATCGTGAGGTATTTAGTTTGCTAGATGAGCGACCATTAAAATCTGTGAGCATGGAGCAAACAGTTCAATCTAATGAACAAAGCCCTGAATGCATGATCTCTAGCACTATAGATACACCTTCATCGAGTACTGTATGTGCGGACACATTGAATTCTGCTTGCACACCATGTTCTAGTCTAGCCAGTCTTGAGAGTGTCAATTTATCTGAAACCCACATCACCGAAGCACCATGCATAAGGGAGAATAGTCCCCTGAGTGATTCAAAATCTGTAACCATTAAAGTATACCCTATTCCACATTCTTCACTAGCTTGGATAAGGAAGGATCAAAAGAAGGCATATTTTCAACAACAGAAAAGTCTTCGACATCAGCGTGTCAAATCGAATAAGAAGACAAAGAATTTTGAGCACCACGGTCAACCTCGACTCACTAGCATATGGATCCCAAAGAAACTGATAACTGCACAACCGGATCGAACACAAATATGGATCCCAAAGTCATGTACTTCAAGGACGACCAACCAAAACAATGAGCATCCTCAGAAGGGCAATCACCATCAACATGGTCAACAGGCACACCAGCCAAGAAAGAAGACCTATTGGAAAAAGAAGGAGTCTGCAGCTGCAACACAAGGAAGACCGAAATTCCAAAAGCAGATAGAGCAAACGCACTATAAGGGAAGAACCACATTTATCAAGAAGGTTCCGAAAGAAATACATCCCCACCAAATGAAGCAGATTTGGATGCCGAAGGATCCTGCAACTTGTATGCATAGAGCTACAAAATCCAATTGCACACATGAGGAGTTATCAGGACCCAAAGTATGCATGATAGGGCCACATTACAAGGCCAAGCATTCGGCACAGTCTTCTTCTAGTCCAAGATAGTCACGCACATTTTCCCTTTGGAAATAGGAGAGCACTTGTACATATCTTAAGAGAATACTCCAAAAAAAAATTACTAACCGCTTCGGCTATGGACTAACATTTATGTTTTCTTTTCAGCAAAAAAATATTAAAAAAAAAAAAAACAATCCAGGTATTACCTTTCTCACACACACGGGAAAGGGACGACACCATTCACTCGGAGCAATGTCAAGCTTAAGACAAATAAAGGAACATTTCTGATAATATATGGCCACTAATTCACACTCTATATTGAGTGCAGATGTCATCAACAAATTCTGAAGCCACTCAAGAGGAAGAAGTCCAACTTTTTCCATTAGAGTCGATCACAAGAGTAAGAGGCCATTGGTTCCGGGATGACCAACCAGTGTCAGAACTTCTCTTCATGGCAACAATAAAGATTATGGACAGGGATCACTGTTTCCCTATCATGTCTCAGGATTTCAAAACGATAGTACAAGGATTACCACATATTGAAGATGTATGGACCCAGGCAGGAATAGAAGCATTTCTGAAATTGCCTATTTATGTGCCAGACTTTCAGCGGTGCACTCAAGTAATGAATACCATGCAACCTGCTGTGACAAAGATATCGATTCCAGAAGCACAGGTATTGGATAAAGTTGGTACATGGAAGACGATTCAATTCACACATGAATTGATCAATAAAGCTTTTGGATGGAGTCAGGAGGGCATTACTAACATTAAGGATGAATGCCACGACCCAAAGAAAAGATCATTCCTAGAGATCAACAGGATAGATATCGAAGATGCAGTCAGATTGATGCATCAACATTTCTGTTTTCCTAGTATGCACAGGTACACTGCACCTCAAAAGATAGTAGTTCAGTTACTATCCCATGCCATGAGACAGATTGGCAACAAGGTAAATCTGACAGGCTATGTACAAGAACGATTATTTGAAGCCCAGAAGAAATGGGGCCAGAAGAAGTTCCTGAATGGCAGTTCAGCTTTAACCTTGCTGATATATGAAGCTTTAGACATGAAGAACTGTTTAAGGGAAATGCCAACCTCAGAAGGGCTGGTTAAATACGTGAAATCCGCCACAGTTCCCAAAAAGAAGAAAATTGCTACAGGTATTGAAGAGGCAGGGACCAGTTCTCAACCAAAAATGAGAGGTACAAAGCATCTACGGGAGCAGGAAGCTCAGGCTACACCCCAATCCAAACGCACACATGTGTTACCCACAATCCCCGTAGTACAAATGCCAATTACAAAAAGAGATTTATCTGCTGCCCTTGAAGAAACACATCAATATATGCAAGGACAAGTGAATCTCAACGTCCAAGGTCATCATTATAGACAGGCCGGTCAAACAGCACCAAAGCATCAAGAGAAGACCCTAAAAACACCGGGAAGATACAAAGAGCTGGGCATTGATGATTCCAGCACGAATACGGATTCCAGTCCTGAAAAAGATACATTAGATACTGATATACGGACGGAATCACATGAAGGTGAATGGAACGAGGTCAATCAAGTGGAAGTCACGCCCCAAAATCAGGAAGAAGAAGAAAAAAGAGGTGAAGAATCTAGGGAACCGGAGCACGTCATTCAGTTGAATGACACTACAAAAATAAGCATCAAGGAAGATACGACCACTGGGGTTACACATGTCAAAGCACCTATTAAAGAGGAAGAACAAACCCCAGTGAGTAAGGAAACGAAGGAGCTCCAACAAAAAGAACAAACCATAATCGAGGTGCCTGATGACACACCTCAAGGACATAACGAAGACATGGGGGCTGAGCCAAGGATCCAGCTTCAGATTAGGCAGCCCCATGACACTACATTACACGTGTCGCAAGGCAAAGACGTAAATACCGGAGAAGAGCCGGCAATACCAAAAACATGGCTGAACGTGGATGTTACACAGTTGAAACCTGTAGTAAAACAGATGATTCAAACAGCCATGGACACTTAGCGGCAGATGATGGATATAGATGCCGAGTATGATCAAGCAAAAAGAGAAAAGAATCAGTTTCAACTCATAAGTGAACAGCTATCGGCACAGCTGATTGCAGCACAAAAAGAATTGGCAAACAAAAATACTGAAGTGCTAGCAATCCAGACACAGTATGATGCATCCATCGACCAAAATCAACAGCTGCATACACAACTAGAAGAGTTGCAAAAATTACACGAAGCAAGCGAGGCTGAGAAAGAAAAAATGAAGATGCGAAGCGTGCTATTAGAGCAACAACTCAAGCTATATCTAGAAGAGAACGACAGCCACTGATACAACAGGGCCCCTCAGACACTAAAGAACAGTAATTAAGAGAACAGATAGCAGAGTATGCCGAGTTGCTGCGACAAGCGAAAGAAGTACAAGAGGAATCAGAACGGCGGCACACACAGGAAATAGGTGAGCTCAAAAAGTAGCTGAGTACAGCACAGGCAAAACTGGTACAGAGCTACAGTGAAAACATGGATCACGTAGCTGACATAGGTAAAGAGCTTCTAGCAACCAAAGAAAAACTCGGTGAAGCCATACAAAAGATAAAGGAAAAAGATGAATGCATCGAAGAGCTAAAGAATCAGAAGAAAGACAAAGAACCGATCGGGACATCAGTAGTGCCAGAAAAGAAACATCCTACTGACGAGGTACAGGTAAGCCCTCTATCTCAACCGATCTATCATTCTCCCATACGTGAGCAGGTGGCGGATCTACATGATGATCATCCTATGCCATATACTGCAGAAATAAGTCAGAAGGAACGGGCACTAGTGGTGTCCCGATTGACGGAAAATTTTGAAAATGAAGTAATCAAAGTCATGAAGGAAGCAAAGATCAAAGGTAAAGACTTGGAAAAGATCATGAAGCCTTTCAACATTCCATATGGATTGTTGAAAGAGAAAGCAAAGCAATATATAAGGAAGGTTACACAAAAAAGTCCAGACGAGCAGCTGAACTTTAACAATAATACATTCACTTACTCTCAGGAAGAGTTTGAAGCCGCACAACCAGTATGGAGAAGGAAATTTTTGGAGAAACATCCCACACTAAGGGTACACTGGCAAGCTGCTCCATATTTCCTGCAGGTAAACCCTTCATTTTGTCCAATACCACGCAGAAGGGATACCAGGGAATTTTTGGATTTGCAACGCAGCGGCACTATTCATAAACAGTGGCTAAACTATCCTATGTTACCTAACCCGCCACATAATTACTTGCCAACGGAAGAGTATATGGTAAAGACAATAGAATTTTGGCTACACAATTATGCGACAGTACCAGATTTAGCTGTCAAAATGACAAATAAAATACTTAGTATGCTGCTCACTGTGCTAAAGGTTTTCAAACACGCGGCATACACATTTTTGAATTTTATTGGAATTAATCAGGGCACCGACATACTTATTTTTGATCTATCAGTGATGCCAAGCAGACCAACAATAATGGCATATTATTCCAGATTGATGTTTTTGCCAAGTCCATATATGCAGACATTCGAAGAAGCGTTTTTTACAGGATTTTTTGAAATAGATTCAGAGATCTTTTTGAAGATGTCATCCAATCTGAATGCCAGACTGGTGGCATATGAATTAAGCTTCTTCGCAGATCACAGACAACCACCCAACGATGGAGTAAAAGCTGAACAATGGAAACAGCTCATGATACGTGAAGCCAATCTGCTAAATGATACAGAGCAACAAGTATATCGAACATATGCCCGTCGCTTATCAAAGCCTGTCGGGGACGACAGAGTCCAGGAGGGGGGCAGTGTTGCGGGAGAGACAAGTAAAAAGAAGAAAAGAAGAAAACAACGAAAGAAACAGCTTCACTAAAAGGCAAGATTTGAAGATACATCTCTGCAGGAAGCCCCGCAGGGGCGCACACACCAAGGAAAAGCACGCAGCTAAAAGGAGGAATCAGGGCCAACAAGTATCACATATGTGGGTGCTTCAACCTCTTGAGTTACAGAGGATTCAGATCAAGGCTTACGAGCTACATCCGCATATGTGCACTAATGGCGTGCGTGGCAAACCGAATCAATCGGCTTGGAGTAATGCAAACAGGTCCAATGTGTGCAACCAGGACAAATCAGAGCGCCTCTAAAACGTAATGCAAGATCAAGAATCAGGCAATACTGACCACTGGATGCGTGCGGACAACAAACTGATGACAAGAAGCAAAGCCTGTCAAGGGACGATAGAGACGAAGAGGGGGAGAGTGTTGCAGAGCTAAAGAGCACACAAAGCAGAGAAAAAGACGGGCCCCAAAATTTTTCCGATTTGGACATCACATTTTTTGTATCATATTCATTCTTGTAATATAATTTCCCTTGTAAATGCACTAGAGGAGTCCTCTAGATGCATCCCCACAGAAAAGTAGAGAATACCCATGTACAATAGTAGGAAATTAGTCTCTTAGTGAATAAAGTGCCGGTCACTTGTGTGAAAGGACCATTTTTAGGACACTAGTATATAAGTCAAATGTGACTCTTTGTAAAGAACTTTTTGCCATTGTGAGAATAGAGAGCACAGAAATTCGAATTTGTGTCTTCTTCCCTCCTTATCTTCTTCTTCGTGAGCTTGTATGCATGTGTATTGCTTGGAAAGAGTGCTTGTGAGTGTTGTCTATCCATGAAAGTGTTTCTTTGTTGTAGGAAGGGTGTGTGCGAAGTGTAGGAAGTGCTGAAGTGTAGGAAAGTATTCCCGCGACTCAGTATTTCGCTCATAACTTGAAGTAGGAGCGTCAGAATCGAGTGAAACCACTGCCATTGGATGCGTCTTCTCGAGAGCTTCGAAACGCATATGCTATTCGCTATATTTGGAGTTCAGAGCTAAGAGAAAAGTCCAAAATACTGACGGCTGCTGCACCAAGTATCGTTTCGCCTTGACCAACAGTTGGAGCTCGTTTGGATAAGTATTTGCTTCATTTACATTCTTTGAGTAGTTCATTTGCATTGATCATTACATGATTGCATGTCCTCATACACTCGGCTAGGTTAGTATACTCTTTGGATTGATAATTAAAGGTGTGTATCCCCACTATATGCACTTGTGAGGGGATTGAGGTATAGTCTCTTTCTCCGCAAGTCCCTAAGTTGATACTTAGGTCAACACAATGGGCTTCGAGGAGATCAGCATGGGTTTCCAATATGATTTGCATATTGTCCGAGGGAATGGCCTTAAACTTCTCCGGGTCAATTTCTTGTGGGGAACCGTCCATGGCTAATTCCAAGTTCTCTTCGTTTTGTGTCTGAAGTCGTCTATTTTCTTCCAGGGCTGCAGACATATGCTTCCGTAATAGAGCCATGTTGCGGTGGAGCTTGAGGTTCTCTGTGATTTGGGAGTGTAGCAGATCATCCATTTGTTGTCTTTCTTCGGCATCTGGCTGCGGTGGATTTGCCACTAATTGCTCATGTTGTTCTTGCAAGGCGCTGAACTGCTGTTGTAACTGTTTCTTCTCTTGCTCTAAGTCAATAAATCTTCCTTGTAACGCTTCGTGACTCCTGAATAAACTTGTATGCTGAGCATCGAGATGCTGATAGTGTTGTTGTAACTGAGACATGCACTGATACATGTTATTAAATACATTATTAATGGGGGTGGATGCAGGGAGGGTGTTAAGTGCAGAGGGAAAGGGAAAGGGGAAGGGAAGTGTGAATGCGGTGCTCGAAAGTGGTGAAGTGGGTGTTGGGGGAATGGGAGATTGTGGCCGCATGGGGGGAGGGAGAGGTGCCGTGGAGCGTGATATGTCCATAAAATCCATGGTGGAAGCAGTAGTGGGAGTGATTGTGAATAGTGGAATGGTGGGTGCAGTGATTGTGGTGAATGTGTACAGTGGTGTGTGCAGTTGTGAATGTGAACTGCCCGAAAGTGTGAGTGGGGGAATGGAGATGTCAGTAGTTGCCGTTAGGATTACAGTGTTAGTGGAGGTGTATACACGGGAGGTGTTGAGAGGTTGTGTGGGTTGATTGGCGGTTTGTGCTTCAGTCATGGTGGTGGACTCGGAGGCGGTAACGGTGGTTGTTACATTGGTAAGGGGGGGTGAATGTGGCGGGTGTGGGGGCGAAGGTGGTAAGGGAGGTGATGGAGGTGCACTTGATGTATGGGCTTCCTCGGTGTCGTGAGCGGTGTGTGCAGTGCCCGTGGTTGTGGGGGTGCCTTGTGGTCCTGATCCTAATACGTTCATTTGTTTCCCTGCTCGTGGGGGACATCTTCCGTATCTCCTTTCCATTCTGCGTGATTGTGCCAGGGCCATCCGCACTGCCTCAGATACTCCTAAGGCATCAGAGATCATATCCAGTGTGGCCCGATACTGTTCGTCAACTCCTTCCTCCTCAAGGATTTGGTGCATGATAGTCTTTCCTGCTGCAAGGGATAACTTATGTTGTTGTTGGACCCTGTCAATGGTATCGTAGAGCTTTTTCAGCTCCTTTGTATATGCTGGGGCACCCTCTAGCTCTTGTATAACTTCTTGCTCATAGTCATGCGCCTCCTCATCAGAAAACCCTTCCTGTTCATCCTCTTGGCCTTCTTCTTCTTCATCATCCTCCAATTCCACCACTTCTGGTTGTCTTGGCTGGGGGTGTGTTGTAGCCGTTTGTTGTCCACTACCCTGTTCTGCTTCGACTTCCGCATTAACAGCTTCAATGATTCTGGCAACTTCTTCATCCGTTAGATCTTCCAAAGTGAATCCATGAGGAAATTCCAGATCAGTAGGTACTGGTGGAAACACAAGGTTAGGTCCATCTGTGCTGTGCCTGGGTAACCTGATAGTAAATGGTTGTACTCGTCTGGGAAGCCTTGGGGTTGTTTCAGGTGTTAGGGTTGCACCGCGAGCTTGTGCACAAGGCATCTGGACAGTGCCTCTCATCTTCTTTGAGGGAGGCCCTGCGGCTGACAGTCTGCGTTGAAACTCCTGTGCTCTGGTCCAAATGAGAGCCCTTTGCACCGGTACATCATATGCGAGACATCTATACACAATTCTTGTAAGCGCACAGCAACCATACAGTACAGATTTTTGTTTCTTATACCACCTTTGATGAGCCAAATGAATTTGGTCGATAATCCAGTGGGGCATATTGATTATCAAATCAAAAGCATCTGCTAAGTAGAGGCTAAACCAGATCTTTTTGGGAGGCATTGTGAACCTTTCCTGCGCGGGGAATGCGAAATGTTGCATGACCATGCGTAAGTGAATGGCGATCGTAGGTGTCATCGCGACCATGTCCTTCAACTTCGTCAGATTCCTGTTCTTCATATTGTCTGGAACCATAGTCTCTTTCTCTGTTGGAATGTGCATACCTTTCATGTCGAGAGCTTCTCTTACCAAGTTGATAGTCAAGCGGAAACGCTTCAGCTCGTTGCCCCTTGTGAGTGATGGGAGCACAAAGGAGCTGTATCCTTTCTTGTCTTTGCTTGGAGTGAGGGTGCTAATCAAGTATGAGCACCTTAGAAAATCGGGCTTTGGTAGTTGGAACTTGAAATACTCATAGAGCCCAGCCTTCTTCCATATCGGCTTCAGTCCTTCGTTATTCTGTAGCTTTTCAAACTCCCTGGTAAAGAAGTGGTATCTGCCCCAACGTCCATTGAATTCTACCTCGGACTCCCACATGTATGTGCCTTCACCCAGAGGTCCAGCAACGTCACTGAACCAGTGTGAGATTTTGCCCACCGACATTGTGTGACCCTGTGGAGGATTCTGAATCGGTATGGCATGTAATGCCCTTAATGCCGCTGGTCGTTCCTTTAATTCCTCCTCGACCGGAAGGCTTTCAATGTCCACAACTTGGGGGCTGGTTCCTGCTTGGGAGCTAGTTCCTACCGTATCTGCCATGTTACTTCTTGCTGCCTGTCTCTGTGAGAATATACAAACATGTGTTAACATTGTACAGGACAAGGGAGAACCGTTGTTGTTCCCATTACAACATTAACATGAGGCTCGGGAGAGATTAATGGGTTAGTAAGTGCTCGGTGCGAGTGTGTGTGTGGTTAGGAGTTCGGAAGACCTAAGAGCTAAGTGGAATGATGTAGTGTGATAGTGAGGTGGTTAGTAGGTTGTCATGGATTTACAAATGGGGTCCGGGGGTTTGTTACAAGTCTTAGGCTGCCAAATGTAGTGGATGGGTTTTGCTCTTGGTTTCGTAGAGACTCTCGAGAGCTTTATAGGTGTGTCGGCTTGAAAATGAGGCCTTTTAGGGACCCATTTACAAGTGATTATGTTCGTGCCCATGGGCCTTGGTGTGTTCCTGAGTGTTGAAAACGAGTGGATGCCAGCGGTGCGAGTGAATGGATCACGCTGTATAGGGTGTGGCCTTGGTGTAGCTATTTGAGCCCGCAAGCAAGCCTTAGGCACCCAAATTTGTCTTGGTTGTGGGCTAGCCTTCATCGACTTCCTAGGCACCCAAATAGACTTCACGTTAGCAGAAGAACTTCTGAAAGACTTATTATTGGTGTCGTGTTGTTGGTCACTCATAAGAGGCTTTGCCCGTGTGGTTGGCTTGAGTGCAACCGGGTGTTCGCCTTTCCGCACCCACACTTGGTTTACTAGCTAAGACATTTTGCTGCGCAGGTACTTTTGATCTCCGACATAGGTAGTACTCTGCTTCTTCTGCCTTTGATCCACCTTTGGTTGCTGCCTCCCTCTGGCCTTTGGAAAAGAAGGGAGTTCTGTTGTGGTTCTGACTCCTTTTTTGAGATCTTCATTCTTCTGCATCACATAGCCTTGGACAAGAACAGCATGGTCAACTTCATGTGCACCCCTAGAGGGACCAGGAGTCTGTGCCTTTCCTAGTTCCTTGAGTGCTCCATTATTTAACTCCATTGTAATTCTAGTCTGATTCACCCATACTTGAAGAAGTCCACTTCTTAGGTTTAAGTTGACTGCTTGGTCATAAATCCAATCTTGACCCAAGACAAGGGGTTCCGTGAGGTCCTCGTCTTGACATACTAGTACTTTAACTGTCATTGCCTCATCATGAATATAGAGGGGAAGTTCCACCTCGCCCATGCAAGGGGTTTCCACGCCTCTCAATCCTATGAGATATGCTTCCACAGGATTGACAGTTAATTGCAACTCTTGACAGTAAGACAATTTAACAGCACTAGTGGCTGCACCTGAGTCAATCAAGGCTCTTACAGTCCTTGCACTCTTTCCTTGTCCTATATCTAAGGTTATGAAAGGACGTCGATCAGTTATCCTATGTGAGCTAACACCTGAAACTTCGCACATAGCCACGTCATATCCTTGATCTGCATATGCATCTTGCCTAGGGTGCTCTCTACCTTGTCTTCTTAATTTCATTCTTCGTATGCGCGCTAGGGCTTCTGCTTGAGCTTCCTCTCGAATTCGCTTTTCTTCCTCTTTGTGTTTCTTAGCAGTATTGAGTCGACTTAGCATTTCCTCCATGAGGGGTTCCTGATACAACTTGACTATGCATCCGCTAATGTAGTTTGGGAGAACATCACCCTCTAACGTGGCTAGTTGTATTGCTCCACTCGTGGAGATCCTATTGATGATCATAGGTCCGTAGCCTCTCTTTTCTAGCTTCCTTGCGTGTTGTTTCAGTGTATAGACTAAAACTAGATCTCCTGCTTTCAAGCCCTTATCCTTCACATGGGCATCAAAGTATGCCTTCTGTCTCTTCTTAGCTGCATATATTCCTGCAGCTGCTCTCAGTCTTGTTTCTCCTAATCGTTCAAGGTCAAAAAGTCTAGAGGAGAGTTCATGACCCGTCCATTCGTGCTCTTGAGCTACTTTCAATGTAGGTATCAAGAAGTCCAAGGGTAGCACCGCGTTTTGGCCAAATACCATCTGAAAGGGGGTGGCTTGGAGTACCATTTTGTAGGCGACTCGGTATGCCCAAACAGCATGGTGTAGCTATTTGTCCCAATCAGAGCGTTTAGTGTTCACTAATTTTGTCAGTACATTGCATAAGATCTTGTTGGTTCTTTCGGCTTGTCCATTAGCTTGAGGGTGATAGGGAGCAAACTTTTTATGTATTACCAAGAATCCTTGGAGTAGATTTTCAATCACTTCGTTCAAGAAGTGAGTGCCTCTATCACTTACAAGCTCTATAGGTAGCCCATATCTTGTGAATACATTCTCAAACAAGAATTTAGCAGTTGTTTGAGCATCGTTCTTCGTTGTGGCTTTCACCTCTACCCACTTAGTTAGATAGTCTGTTGCAACAATGATATATTCCGCATGGGAACCCTTAGCTGGGGGATTAACGGGACCTACGAAGTCTATTCCCCACTTAGAGAATGCACGTCCACCCATCATAGGTTTCAGTGGCATCTCATCTTTACGTACAGGATACTGAGTTCTCTGACAGACATCACACCGTTTCACATAGATATGTGCATCCATGTGAAGGGCCGGCCACCAGAAGCCCGCAAATAGTATTGCCTTGATTACCGGATCTGGTCCAAAGTGTCCTCCTACTACACCTTGGTGAGCAGTTTCCAAGATCTTGAGATATTCACTTTCATGGACACATAGCCTCAGGTAACCATCCTTACCACGCTTATATAGATTATCACCAATGAGTGAGTAATCCTGGGCTTCTTGTTCTAAACTCCTTTTCCTAGCCAGAGTCATGTCTGGAGAGAATATTTTCATCCTCAGGAAGGATACTAGTGGTTCACTCCAATCTGGCACTATGGACACCTGATAAAGAGTGGCATGTTCCACAGGTGGTTTAGTGCAGCAGATTGGGCATTCCTTGCACAACCTTTGGACATCAGCTTCCATAGTTGGCCAATGTACTCCGAGTCTCCTTAGCGTCTGTAAGGTTCGTTGCTTTGCGTAGTGTTGCTCTAATGCACCTACATGTGCTAATTGCAACCATTTAGCGTACTCATCCTCTGCCACACAACAAGCCAAGATTCCTTGATCTGTGTGCTTGTACATACTTCCTGCCATGATGTGGTACTTTTGGGCTTTCACAACCTCTCTGTTCTGTGTGCTTACTACTGGATGGTTAGGCCCGTATGCCAATACTGGTACCAATGGCTTAGCCCACTGCGGCACCACTTCCAAATTAAACAAGTAAGCATCAGGAAGATCATCTGATACTCCTTGTGGGGCTTCTCCCGATGTGAGCCTAGAGAGATGATCTGCTCTTAAATGAGTCCTCCCTTTTCTTACCACAACCTCAAAATCATATTCCATTAGCAAGAGAAACCATCTCACTAATCTTCCTGTATTGCATGGCTTGTTTACGAGGTATAGCAATGCCTGATGATCAGTAAAAAATTTAAACTTATTTGCAAGCAAATAGTGTCTAAACTTCTTAACTGCATATACCATGCCCAAGCCTTCTCTCTCAGTAGTGGTATAATTTCGTTCAGCTGCATTCAATTGTCTACTGGCATAGGCAATAGGAAAATCCATATTACCTTCACCAGTAGGTTGTGCAAGCACACATCCAATGGCATAATTGGATGCATCCACATGAACATGGAATGGTTTATTCCAATCTGGTGTGGTCAAGATTGGTGCTGAACATAATCTTCGTTTAAGCTCCTGGAAGGAATTCTCACATTCATCCGTCCACTCAAAGTTAGTCAGAAGTCCGTACATGGGCTTTGCAATGACAGCATACATGTGAATGAACCGGCGGTAGTAACCACAATGCCCCATGAAAGCTTGTACTTCCTTGACATTCTTTGGCCTAGGTAGCTCTGCTATAGCTCTCACTTTCTCTTCATCAGTGGATATGCCATTCTTTGACACTATGTGTCCTAGAATCTTGCCTTGCCTGACCATAAAAACGCACTTTTCTGGGTTCAGGCAGACTTGATATTCTCTACATTTGTCAAAGATTTGTCTGAGTTCAGGAATATGGGTTTGCCTAATGTTGGAATGGGCACAAAGATCATCAACATAGACTTCTAAGTTCTTCCTCAGGAACTCCTTAAACACATGGCACATTAGTCTCTGGAAGGTAGCTGGTGCATTGGTAAGCCCAAATGGCATTACTCTAAAGGCAAAAATGCCCCATTCAGTGGCAAAAGCTATCTTATGCTGATCTTCTGGAGCTATGGCTACTTGATTGTAGCCCGAAAATCCATCGAGGAAGCTGTACACTTCCTTGCCCGCTACTCTTTTTAAGAGATGTTCTGTGATGGGAAGCGGATAGTTATCTCGAATCGTGGCTGCATTGACCTTCTTCAAGTTAATGCACACACGCAGCTTGCCATTCTTCTTGGGCACCACTACGATGGGGGATACCCACTCAGTGTGCTCAATTTCATAGATAAATCCAACTTCGACCAGTCTATCTATCTCCTCTTTGATCTTAGCAGTGTAATTATCGTTATATGTATAGGGCTTTTGCTTAGAGGGTTTGGCATCTGAAGTCATGGGGATGGTGTGTGAGCATATGTCAGGGTCCACACCCTTCAAATCCTTGTAACTCCAAGCGAACACATCTCTGTATTCTCTTAGCAAGGCTATTAACACATGCTCTTCTTCCTCTGTTAGGTCATGGCCTATGTACGTGCATCTCTCCTCTCCTTCTTCTAGGGCCACTACTATTTTCTTGGTGGTTTCTTTGTTATCATAGGCCTCTCCTGATTGCGTCTCTCGTTTAGGCATTCTTATCATGACTCTCCTGTCGTCTATCTCGTACTTCTTAAAATTTTCTGGGACCTCAAACAAGGATTCTTCCTCTTCTGGTGAGACTTCTTTCTTCTTTCATTTCTTCCCTTCTTCCTTCGGGGTCACATGTGTTGCTAATCTTACATCATTTGTAAGCTCTCCATGCCTCTGGGGTTGAAATTCTACTTCATGGAAGTATTCTTCATCTGATGCAAAAGGTGGGTCCATAATGATTGACTCTAAATCGGAGTCACTTGCATCCTCGAATGCATCAGGGCTAGGTTCACACTCTTCTAACACTGCCTCTCCCATGATTGGCTCTATGGAGAAGACTGAAATGTCATAGCCATCCTCATCACAGTGAGGTGTCCATTGTTCCTCATTGATGGCTACGTCCATGGTTGCTAAAATTTCTGCCCAGCCATGGGGTTCAAATTCCTCATCAGGAAAGACTATAGGTGCATAGGCTGGGTCTTGAATTGATCTATGGTTTTCTTTTGCACCTACCTCTCTGGCTTTCTCTCTCTTCTCTTCTTCTACTGCTACCTTGCACATCCATAAGTGGGTGTCTTCATGCATCCATGAGGATCCTGATCCTATGGAATGCACTGATTCCGTATCATCTTTGGCTCTATGGATGGGATTCCATTGGATGGGAGGTACATCTCTATGAGAGTAATCTTTGAGATTTACTTTGGTTGTAACACCTAAGTGTTGCAAATACAAGGAGTTGGTTCCCCAATCCTGCACCACTTGCAACTGTCGCATAAATGGTCTTCCCAAAATCATCTCATAGGCATGATTTTTGCTAAAGTCACATATAGCAAATGTATGCTCAAACTCAACACCACATGTAGTGAGAGTTATTCCTTCTAACAACCCTGGGGGTCTCTCTATGTGACCATCGGCCATCTGCAATTTCATTCTCGTTGGCCTGAGTGCTGGCTTGCCCCAACGCTTCCATAGGGAAGTGGTGGCAATTGCAACTCCTGCACCTGAGTCCAAAATTGCCTTGGTGGTGTACTCGTGGTAGGTAATGGGAAGATAGGTGTTCCCTTCTTCACCTTCACACATATCTCCTATCTTATCCAAGGGTGTTTCTAGTACTGTCCTCTGGGATCCTACCTGGGAACGAGGTTTCACTATCGCTGGTACTTGTTTGGCGACATGTTTCCATAATTCAGGTCTAAACTTGAGTAGCTCTTCTAACTTGAGATTGCACTGCACTTTAGTGTTTTTCACTACCTCTGTGTTCCTAGGTAAGACTGAGTCCTCATTTCGTACCATGACCGTGGGTGCCCTCATACAAGTAGACTTAGTTTCCCATGGGCCTGTGAAGTGGGGTAATTCTTGTAGAGAGTTAGACTCAAAGTCTAATCTTTCGTGAGATTGGGTGCTCTCCTGCTCCTCATAAATGGATGGGATATCTTGTGGGAATTGGTCATGTGCATCATCCACAAGTTCAATAGGAGGAGGGACTTCACTCTCTTTAGCCCATTTGTCTTCTTGAATCTCTCGTAGGAATTCTGGTGTGAATCGATTCATAGAAGATGATGTGTCTGGCTCCGTAGAGTTAGGCACATATGCTTCAGGCACATAGGCTTCCTGGGCATGAAGACTTGCTCTTTCACTTGCCTTGTCCTTGTGTTGAGAGGCGGGTTCCTTTTCTGATTGTGCAATCAACTTCTCTATTCTTTCTAACAGTCCATCAAAGTGCAACTGTGTCTTCGCTGAACTAGAGATGTTAAATAGGCGACTGGCTTCAAACATGGTCTGAGCCAATTCCACCATTTTAGCACAAATTTTGGTTCGTTCTAGCTCTAATTCTGCTCTTGGGTAACACTTTTCATGATCAGTTACGTTTGGCCCTTCTTGGATTCTGGCCTGATATGCTTTAAGCATCATATTAAGGTCCTCGGGAGTGGGATCCGCTAGGACTGATCCTACTCTAGGGGGTGGTGGGATTTGATGAGGCGGTGGGGAAGGTGGTGGTACGGATGGAGTTGGGAGTGGTGGAGGCGGGGTAATGTGAGAGGGAGGTTGAGATGTGAGTTCAGTTATCTTGGCTTTGGTTTCTCTTATGCTTTCCTCAAGTTCACTCATCTTTTTTGCCCATTGTCTTTTCATTCTTTCCCGGCTATCTTTCCACGCTCTAGTCCTTTTCTTGGTCATGCTCTCAGTTTCACTAGCTGTTGGGCTCTTTTCCTGGCCTACCCCTTGGTTTTGCTGCAATGCTTGAGCTCTAGTGACTACCTGTACGGGTGCAGTGGAAGTGACACTTCCTGTGGAATCTACCACTAACCCAATAACGTTGATAGGCATGATTTTTGGCATATTATTGGGGTTCTTTGGGCAATCTCGTAAGAGATGCTCTTTTCCACAATCTTGGCAAAAGCCTTGGATCGTCAGTGACTGGGGTTGTGTAGGTGGAGGTAAGGGACAATCACGAATGAGGTGATCTCCTTGGCATCTGTAGCACGGTCCTCTAGGGAATGGAGGTCTTACCTGTCTAGGTTGAGGTCTAGGATTGGGGTTCGCATACATGATGTTTGTGTAATCTGACTCCCAACTAGGTTCACTTGGCTCTTCACTATAGTAAGACTCACCATGCTCAGGAGATTGCATGTAGTAAGCATGGGGGCTATCGACGTGTGTAGAATCAAAGCTATGGTCATTGGGGTCACTTTCAGAAAGCAAGGATGTTACCGGGACTATAGCTCTATTCAGGTTCTCTTCTGCAGCAGTATACTTTATCGGAATCACATTGGTTGGGGCAGGGGGTTGTTGTGCTAACACAGGTTGAGGCCTTTGTTGGGCTTGATATGGTTGCTGATAAGGTTGCTGTGGCCTGCCATATGGCTATGGAGGGTACTGGTTCTGGTATCTTCCCTGTGGTGGATAGGGTTGAGGGTAAGTTTGCCTAACTGTTTGCTTATTGTAGGGGCAATCTTGTGCGGTGTGATTGGTGTACCTCCGTTCTATGGTGCAGTATTGGCTGCTAGGATTTACCTGGGGCTGAGCCATAATGGGACATACGTTCGCCATGTGGTCGCCACCACAAGTATAGCACCTTTTCACAGGGGCAAACCTTGGGATTTGTTTGTTAGTGACACCTAGTTTCTGAGCAACTTTCTCTGCAAGTTCCTTAATCGATGTGGATTGCGTGGAAGAGAGGTTAGAGGCACTATCCGAATCTTTGTATATCTTGGAAAGCTCTAACTCCTCCCATAGGTTATCCTCAATGTCAATACACATGCGTACACACTCTTCTATGGTCCTAGGGTCCTTCAAGTACACATATGATCTTAATTTGGTACTTAGTAATCCATCCAAGAATAAAGCCACTTGCTTGGCTGGTGTGGGTAACTCCGAAATAGGGCATCTTTCAAGATATTGCCTAAATCTCCTTCCTGTAAGTCTCACGGTCTCTTGCGGGGTTTGCTTGAAGCTGTGAATCAGCGAGGAGGTATTATGCCTTATGCCACTCTTAGAGAATTCAATAATGAAAGCCTCTAGGAGTTGGTCTATGCTCCTGAACTGCCTCTCATTTAGTGGCTGAAACCATGTCAGGGCAGTGTTCCTAAGGGTCAGACCAAAGGCATTGTACTGCGTGAATAGATCCTCCACTTGTTCAGCTCTCAAGACTTGCCTAAACTCAGCCACGTGATCGTATGGATCTCCAGTGCCATCGAAGTAGTTCTTCATGGACTTAACTAGCTGAGTCGGTCTCAAAGTCCTTGTGTGCTCTCTCGGTCGTGGTAGAGGGAACTCATCCGCATTTCTTTGATTCCTATGAGCTCTAAGTATCTCAGGTTCTACTCTATTTGTTTCTGTCCTCGTTCTTTCTCTGCCCACTAGGTTAGCAAAGCTGACTTCTGGTCTATCTCTACTTCTGTCTCTTTGCATTCCATGAGCTTGGGATGTTCCAGCACCAGGGTGACCATAGGATACATTCGATCTTGGTTGGGGGAAAACGAATTCACCCTTCCAAGTTTAAGCATGCCTATCATTTTCTGTCACTACAAAGATCCTCTCCGAAGCGTGATCTAAGTAGGTCACTCTACCTGGGCTATCAGGATCCTTAAACTCATAGATCATGATTGTTCCTATATCAGTTGGCTGATTAGATTTATACCTCCAAAAGGCTTCGTCAGTTTCTCGATTGAGGAGCAAATCTATGCTCTTATTATCCTGGGGAATCCACTCTGGTGTGATGATCCTAGTGAGAACCGATTTGCCTCGGGGGGTTCTAGGTTCTACACCCATGTTTCCTTGTTCCAAGTCACCTAATTGTCCAGGTATGCTCCGTTTTCAAACTTGACAGCTGGGTGCTCTAGTCCTATGGATTGGTCAGGGTTTTTAATCTGGACCACGGATCTTCCTAGGCCGTCCTCATAGATGCTAGCACCTAATCGGTTGGTCCTAAGGTATTCCAACTGCGTTTTGTAAGGGCCTTCTACCCTGTGCAAGTAAGGCACTCCTGAACTTCCTGTAGGTCTCTCCATACCTTGAGACATCTCGGATTCACTAGTCTCAGAACTTGGGTAGTATGAGTGGTGGCTCAACTGTTGGGCCCACGACCTAGCAGTATGATTGACACTAGCCTCTGAAGATCTAAGGCTTTGTCTCTCCCGTACTAGATGTCGTCCTGATCTAAGGTTCATATGCCTATTTAAGTAGCCCAATTCTTTGCCCAGAGTACAACCTCGTTGCCGATTACTTTTATCTTAGTCACTTGGTTCTTTTTAGTTATTTTATCGTGTTTAAGGTCTTGTCTGATATCACGTCGTCAAGAATATTTGAATGTTCTTCGTACTTTTAGGTTGATCGTTCCACGTTAGATTCTTTTCTTTATGGTCATTGCATCACAAAGAGATTATATTTAATCTTGGACTTGAGTGCATAGGTAGTCTTCAACTTGATTGATGCCTATCGTTGCCCTAACTTACCTCTAGCACTATTCGCACTTAACCTGAGCTAGAAAATGACAGAGGGGGTTGAGAGTTTCCAACCTTTTGTTTCCTGCTTGGTTGCCCTTGAGTGCCCAGGAAGTGTGTTCCCAAGCTTGCACTTACACTTGCTTAGAACGCCTTTCGATGCTCTCAATAGATCTGTAAGAGTTCCAAAGCTAGCTTTAAGATTTAAATTCTAAAGACAGAACCAATGATTTTCATTCCTGTAGCACAAACACAACTTGCATAGTGATTTTTAGGAAAACAATTCTAAAGACCCCTGACTTGATCCCCCTGGGTATGGTCAACTTCAAAATACCCTATCTGAAAATCAACGCATTATCTTTATAAAAAACGCTTTCCAACAAGCCCTAGAGCTCAAAAAATGGATTTCGTATGAAAAAGTTATGACTCTTCAGGGTTTAGGGGGTTAAAACAGGATTCAATCTCGCTGACATATCCTAGGGTTTTCTCCCAAATCTCAAGTGTAGGAACCTCTGAAAGTGCTAATGGATTGACTATTTTGCCCCTAAATTATCCCAAATTTTTGAACAAAAGCAAACCCTAATTTTTGGCCAAAAATCCTGTCAATCGCGATCGATAGGTCTATCAATCGCGATTGACAGAGGTGTCCGTCGGGCCTGTCAGTCGCGATCGACAGTGTCAATCGCGATCGACAGAGTCGATCGTGGCTGTCAATCGCGATCGACGGTATCAATCGCGATCGACACGTTTTCCGGGTTTTTTGCCGAAATTTCAGTCAATCGGGGGCCTATCAGTCACGATGGACACGTGACTACGCGTAAAAGTCAATCAATCGTTGAATTTCAGTCGGTCGCGATCGACGGTGTCAATCGCGACTGACAGAGGTGTCGGTCGTGGCTGTCGATCGCGATCGACGGTGTCAATCGCGATTGACAGGGTCCTACGTGGCCGTCTGTCGGTCGTGAAGTCTGTCGATCGCGATCGACAGGGTCTGTCGGTCGCGATTGACAGGGTCTGTCGGTCACGATTGACAGGGTCTGTCGGTCGCGATTGACAGGAAAACACGGAATTTTTCTACTTTTTTAGGTGATTTGGGATGTGCTCATCATGCTTGTGCTAGTGGTGAACTTTGTTTTACCAAATGATCGAATTTTCTGTCGATCGCGATCGACAGAGGCTGGCGACTGCGAGACAGATTCGACGAGTTTCGTACCTGCGCAGCGTGCTGGCGGGGATGATGATGATGATACCTGCAAGAAACACAACAAACATGCAAAAACAGTGCAAGCAATATCGCTCTCTCGCTCTCTCTCACAAGTAGAATGAAGGAAATGAGGTGGAGATGGTGATATAATCAAAAAACAGAAATTTTCGCGATGATGGATATGGAGGTGGGAGATGGTGATGATGATGATGGTGATGAAGGTGGTGAAGAAAAAACAAGAAAATAGATGAAAGTGAAGAAAATACCTACAACTCCAACGCGTCAACTCTACGTCTTACCATCACACGCTTGTCCTCAAAGCTCGCTCCCCGGCAACGGTGCCAAAATTTGGTGTAGCTCAGTGATGAGTAGCACCTCCTTTAATGTCAATCCGGGAAGACGTGAGGATGGTATGAAGACCTTGAGCAAGTGGAGGCACAAGTGCGTGAGTGAGAAGCACACAAACATGCACACACATACACACACGCGCACACACGGCAAGACAAAGAGTGAGGAGCAATGGAGTTCTTAGATTACTTTCAAAAAGCTCTTAGAAGTTCGTTTCAATTACAATCTACCCCAAAAATGAGCTCTCTAGCTCCTTTTATAGTTTTTGACTAGCTTTTGGCCCTGTCCAGACCTAGTGTCCGGCCTAGTTAAAAATTAGGTTCCAGGGCTTATTTGAGGGCTCAAATGAGATCTAAAAAATACGAAAATTGGTAAGCAACTACTTCTAAGGCTCCTCAAGCTCGAGGACTCCTCGGCTTGCACAAAATGGAGCCACAAAAAGGTGAACATGGTATTTACAGGGGTTGTTAGTGATGAGAATCACTTTTAATTGGTGTAAGGGTTTTGAAAAATTAAAGGTTGCCTTAGTGCTAGATCTGCGTGAATGCTCGTACTTGCTTCTTTCATGAAGAAAATTATTGGCCTACTTGCCAGATCGTCGTTGACTCCCTTGTCTGCTTGTGCCTTCTCTCCCTTCTGACTCTCTTCTCTGACTGCCATGCCTCATCAATCCTTCAGTTCCTTGTCTGCTGCTAACACACACTTACTTTTTTCTTCCCTTTTCTTTATATTTCTTCAACATCTGCATATCATTTGTTGACCCTGTATACCATGTACTTTGCTCATCAAATGTAACATCCTTTGTAACAAGAAATTTCTTAGTAGATGGACTCCACAATCTGTAACCCATCTGTTTATCATCAAACCTAATAAACACATACTTCTCTGCTTTGGGTTCTAGCTTATGTCTCAATTGTGAAGGAACATAAGCATATGCTAAACATCCAAATACCTTACAATGATCAAGAGTAGGTCTCTTACCCCACCATGCTTCATAAGGTGTTCTTCCATCCAAAGCTTTACAAGGTAACCTATTCACAAGGTATGTTGTAGTGTTGATAGCTTCTGCCCATAAGTAATTTGGATAATACTTTTCTTTCATAATTGCTCTTCCAAACTCTACAATAGTTCTATTTCTTCTTTCTGCAACTCCATTTTGTTGAGGGGAGTACCTACAAGTTACTTCTCTTTGTATACCTGCTTTCCACAAATAATCATCAAACTCTTTAGAAAAATACTCTCCCCCTCCATCTGATCTCTGTTGGTGTAAATTGCAAGCCTACACATTTGGCTCAAAGTATGCATTAAAGTCTTCACATACATGAAGAAGCATAGGAACATATGCTAGTGGTTAATTACCACTTTACCTCATTGTAAAAGTCAAATTGACTTAGAATCTTTTGTAATCACCTACCAAAGTGAGTCGTGGAAAAGTAGCTCATTTGATTGAAGGAATATCTCCAAGCATTTAGGAGCTTGATCATAGGGAGCTAAAATTTGAATTTGAATTCAAATCTCCACTCACTTCATATAAAAGTGAACATGAAAAATCCCGGGTAAGAGAGATCATTCCCGAGCCTCATTCTACTGAGTTTGAGTGTGTGTGAGGTCTATACTATAGCCTACACCTCTCTACACCATTAGGAAATGTTGTACATGCCAATGGGATTGTATACAAGTGTTCATTAATAGATACATTTACATCATTCATCTCTGAGTTCTCTGTTAGTCTACTCAAAAATCTATCAACTTGTCAAGGGCATATCTCGGTCAATTCTTCACCAAATCAAGTGATTAAAAGCTTGTTGGATTCAGCTCAAAGTCATCTACATGCTCTCAAAGTTTGAAGTAATTCTATTCAGCCATTTCTGAGAAATCCGCGTCTAGGTGAACTCTGGTCATTTTCTGCTACAGTCCTAAAAAGTCGGGGGTATAGCTAAACTTGCTAAATTGATTTCTCTTAGCATAGTTTATCTTTTTACATCATTCCACTTGCAAATGGTAGAGTACTAAGCTAATTAAATACCCCTAGAAGGAATTTTATCAATTTCTACTGTGCTGGTCACACTGAGTAAAACATCCAGCAGGTGTCAAGACATAAATAGAAGGTTTTCTTGAGTTTGTGAACTTCAAAGTTATCTGTTTTGGTTCAATCATTACACACATCACTTCCAAAGTACATAGGCTATTTTTTGGTGTTATTGGAAAGCTAAGAAGGTCTACTTATCAACTCTGAAGCAAAAGAGGGCTGGTACAAAGCAAGTTTAGCAGTACCTACTCAGTCTCTTGGAGCATCCATCCATCTTTCCCAACAGTGGTATCAGAGCAATAGAGGTAAAATGGGAGATGGTTTTCTTTCATTTATTGATAAATTGGACAAGAACAACTATCAAGCTTGGTCTCTAAGGATGAAGACCTACTTACAAGGAAGGAGTCTCTATGGATACATCTCAGGAGATGAGGAATTGCCCTCATTCAAAGCAAGAGGATTGCCAACCAAGGAAGAACAAGAAAAACTCAACACATGGTGTGCTAAGGATGCATTGGCAAGGTCTTATTTACTCAACTCTACCTCTGACTTTCTTTTGCCACATATCAAAAATTGTAAGACATCCCAAGAAACTTGGGAAACCTTGTCATCATACTTTTCCTCCAATACAAGGGCTAGGAAAAATCAGTTGTGGATTGAATTCACAACACTAAGGAAGCAACCTAAGCAAGCTGTTTCAGAATTTGTGACCAAGATCAAAGATGTTGTAGATCAGTTAGCAAGCATAGGAGAAGAGATTGAAGAAGAAAAAATTGTAAGGCAAGTGATCAGTGGAATCAAGGCTGATGAAAAATGGGAAAGCTTCACCACTGCAATGGATCTCTACATGGACATGCACACTCTAGATCTTACAACTCTCATGGGACAACTATTTACACATGAATCAAAGCTCACAAAAAATGGAGATACATCCAAAGGTAATAACTCTTCTGCCCTATACATTGATAAGAAGTCTAAGGATAAAGGCAAGAGCAAAAAAATGGAAGATGAAGGCTCTACCTCCCAAGTCAACTATGCAGGGAGAGGTAGATCTTCAAGAGGAAGGGGTAGAGGAGGTAAGCAAGGTAGGGGGAGACCCTATAACTCATCACCATGCAACATTTGTGGTTTATCAAATCATACTACAGATGAGTGTTTTAGGAATTACAAAAATCAGAGAGGAAGAGGCTACCAAAGAGGTGGATACTCACAGTCAAGAGGAAGGTTCAATCATCACCAAGGCCACAACGACAATTACAATGGCAACTACCAAGGAGGATTCAAAACCAGAAAGGACTACAACAACTACACAGAGGAGCAGGATGACTCTCTTCTGATCATGAACATGACTTCAAAGTCAGGTATAAATGATGACCACCTATTTTACATTGACTCAGGGTGCTCAAATCATGTGGCTGGCAATGTGGCACTACTCTCTGACCTTGAGGAATCAAAAGGTAAACATCAAGTCCAAACAGGTGATGATACAAAGCATTCAGTAGTTAAAGTTGGAAATGTTAAGACTTGTGATGGTAATCAGAATTTGTTGAGTAGGGTACTCTATGTACCAACCATTACCAAAAATTTGATGAGTGTTGGTCAGATTGTGAAGAAAGGTTTGCAGGTCAGATTCAATCAATATGGAGCATATGTGGAGGACCCAAGACATGGGTTCAAGAGGATTTCTAAAGGAGAAAAATGAGGTAGACTTTTCACTTTTGAGTTGGAAGATACAAAGAATATTGCACTATACAGTTATAAAGATCAAACACTTTCAGAGCTTGAGATTTGGCACAAAAGGTTAGGGCACATAGGAGAAAGAACCTTGAAACAAATGAGCAGGGACCAATGTGTGCTTGGGATACTTAATGTATCCAAGCAACATATGATTTACAAGTGTGGTGCTTGTCAATTTGGTAAGTCTCACAGGTTACCCTTCTCCAAGAAAGGATATATGCATGAAGACTACCTAGAGCTTGTACACACAGATGTTTGGGGACCTAGCAAAGATCCCTCAGTCTCAGGATCAAGGTACTATGTCTCTTTCATTGATGATTATAGTAGATGGATTGTATTATACTTCATGAAGCACAAGGATGAGGTATTTAATTGATTTAAGAAATATCTTGCATTAGTTGAAAACCAGACAGGAAGGAATTTGAAGAGGCTAAGGTCAGATGGAGGAGGTGAGTACTTCTCCAATGAATTTGAAGACTCCTTGCAGGACAGAGGCATCAAAAGAGAGATAACCACAAGGTATTCTCCTGAACAGAATGGGGTAGCTGAGAGAAGAAATAGATTAATTGTTGAGACAGCTAGATCTATGCTTAATGAGAAGAAATTACCTAACTATCTATGGGCAGAGAGTGTTTCTACTGCCACTTACCTCATAAACAGGTTACCATCTAAGTCACTTGATGGTATGACACCCTATGAAGCATGGCATGGTAAGAGACCATCATTAGATCACTGCAAAATATTTGGATGTGTAGCATATGTGCACATTCCTTCTCAGATAAGAGGTAAGTTAGACCCAAAGGCTGAAAAATGCATTTTCATTGGGTATGATTTAAATCAAAAAGGTTACAGGTTTTATAATCCTACCAATAAGGGATTTATGGTAAGCAGAGATGTGATCTTTGATGAAAATGATTCTTGGTATGAGAATGAATGCAGGAAGGTCAAACTACCCTATGATTTGGAAGAGGAATTTCCAAAACTTGCAAAGGAGGAACCTACTCAGAATGAAGACTCAAGTTCAGATGATGAAGACATTATCAACCTTGAAGAATTCAAGGCATGGAAGTCCAATGGCAAAATGAAGATGAAGAAGCTTGAAGACATACCTGAATCTTCAACTCAATCAATCAGAAGATCTCAAAGAGAAAGCAAGAAACCAATCAGATATGGGTATGATACATCTCTTGTTACTAAACATTCAGTTTATCTTGCCAAAGATTTGTCAAATGAAGAACCAGGTTCATATGAAGAAGGAATAACCAAATCAGGATGGAAAGAAGCTATGGATGAGGAGATTGAAGCACTCAAGGAGACTAACACATGGGAGTTAGTACCCAAGAAGGATTCTATGAAGGTAATAGGATCCAGATGGATCTATAAGTTGAAATAGAAATTCTGATGGAACAATTAATAGGTACAAAGCCAGATTGGTAGCCAAGGGTTTTGCACAAACCCAAGGCATTGACTATGAAGAGACATTTTCTCCTGTGGCCAAGATGCCAACAATCAGAGTGTTGGTAAGTGTGGCTGCATCAAAGAATTGGAACATGTACCAATTGGATGTCAAGAATGCTTTCTTGATGGATGGATTTCAGAAGAAGTTTATATGTCACAACTTCCTGGCTATGAGGACCCTAAGAAGGTAACTTATGTTTGCAAATTAAAAAAGGCTTTATATGGATTGAAGCAGGCACCCCATGGGAAATCTCCCATTTTGACACGAGCCAAGCAATTGAGCTATATGGAAATATCAGCCAAATACCGTACGTGATATCCATGCCACCAAATTTGGCCCAAAAATCTAAGAACTACTTTTGATGATTGTGGGAGTGTGGCTTGCAATACCACTTTAATTTTATCAGGATCAACCACAATATCTTCCTTGAAAATTATATGGCTAATAATTTTCTACAATTTACCTTAAAGACTCATTTAGTAGGCTTTAAATAGAGATGGACCCGTTTTATTAGTATAAAACAGAGCCATAGATGCTGTAAATGGTCCATCTATTTTTCAAAGATTGAAAAATCATCTAGAAAAACTCGCATGAATTTGGTTAAGGAGTGAAGATTTGATGCACACATCTTTGAAAAGTAATAGGATCATTTCACAATCCAAACCACATGAGAGTATTGTTGAAAACCAAGTCTCAATCATGCAAAAGGACGCAACCAAGAGTTTTGCAAGTGGACCAATAAAACGAGGACCCAAAGTCATGTAATCATATTAGATGCTCCACCAAACTCAATACAAATTCAAATCTCATCAAATCGCCCACCAAAAAGTGCACCTACACTGATTGGTGGGTGGTTAGCTAGATTGTAGGAAAAGTAAAACTCTACATAAGCACCATCCCACCTTTTTTTCTTGAGTTATATGCATTCCACAAGTTTAGCAATTAGTTTATTCAAGTCATAACTCCAGCAAGCAGCCCCTTGCTTTCTTACCTCATTTTCTCATGATTTTGCTCCTCCCTATCTAGAGGTGTAGGTAGGCTTTTCCAAATCTGATTGTATCAAATTGCAGAGCATTATTTTCTCTCTCATTGTACTCAATTTCATTGATTTCAAACTTCATTTGGTCTTTACTATAGTTCCCTAAAGTTTGCCAAAGTTTCAAGTTCTTTGACTTAGTGAGTTGTGAGAAATTGCCAACTTTGTGAAGGTATATCTCTGCACATAGGTAGAGAGTGTTGCAAACATGTAGCCTATTTTGCAGAGGATGGTTCTTCTAATTGGAATATCCATTTGGGATGATTTAAAGCTTATTAGGTAGCTCTTATAGTCTAATATAATTTTGCAAAGTTTCACTGTACGTCTCTATACATGTGCAAAGAAAAATTTAGAATAGTGAACATATATCACTGCTTGTGGACATAGTGGAGGGTAGCCATCTTCCATTGTTGCATTGGGGTGTTAGAATCATCACCCATCAGTGGTATAAAAGCCATTTTGGAGATTTGGTGACATTAGTGGGCATCATGTTGAAGACTTGAAGGGATCAACACAACTCGTGGAAGCACAAGGAGGACTTATCAAAGCAAGAAGACATCAAAAGGGGGATTCGTCGATCGAGATCTCAATTAGTCGAAGGTTAGCAAGGGAGAAGCTATGAAAAGGTAATACCCACACCTTCTATATCATACAACCATTTGAGGAGAAGCTAGAGAAGCATTGTAGATCTAAGTATGGCTGATTATAATGCACAAATAGAGAAGTTAGAGAAAGGCAATTATCAACCATTGTCTTCGGTAACCTCCTTGTTGTCATCCCTGCTGATCATTTTGTATATCTTCCATTGTTTTTGCATGTGCATCCAATATTTCATGAGAATCAAAGGTACTTGCTGGCTCATATTTGTTGTCAACAAATAGGTTTTTTGGGAGTTGGATGTTTAATTTTTGAATTGGATTCAACTCATTGAATGGGAGAATCTTTCTATCACTCCAGAACTTTGGCATTTCTGCTTCAATACAACATTCAATAGAGGTACTCCACCCTAAGCTATGACCTATTGCCTTTAGAATAGGTTCACTATGCTTGTTAATATCCACAATAACTTCTTTTGTTGTTTTGGACAGTACTGGACTACCATCAAGTTCGGTGTTCACACTGGACATCAAACTAGCATAAGAGGGTACCAGACTAGATTCTGGTATGCTATGAAGATTGAAAATAAGAAAATGTTGCAGTGTCAAATCACTACTGCTTGCTACACTCCTTCCTTTAGTCATAACACCATCAGTACTACACCACAGTGGTGTTCCTAGTGCACTACTCACTCGCATGGGCTGCTTATCACTTCGGTACGTTGAGTAAGTCTCACAAAACGCATTACCAACATGTAGAAAATGATCTCTGCTCAGAACATGTACTATAGGCTTCTCTTAGCAATTGAACTCCACTCCCTAGTGGGATCCCCAGTGTTAACCTCTATTCCTTATCTGACCTTTTCCAGTAAGCACTAGGGTGACAGAATCCTATAAATAGGGTCCTTGGTATTTATCCCACTTCTCCTACTAAGGTAATGTGTTAAACCAGTCCATTGAAGTACAATATTACTTCTAGCATAATCTTATGTAGTAACTTTCTCCAAATTAATTCAACCTTAACTCTACACTTCACAATATGCCAATACTTTGCAAGCCTTACAGATTATCACCTAACTTTATCACCGCTTCACTTCATAGTTAAATGTCATCACTTTATTACTGTATTCAATTACAGATGATAGGCGAATAACTTAGTAGTCAATTTAACTTTCACAGATAATCACAATACTTCAGTGAACTATATTTTGTACTTAATCTTTACAGTAACTTAATTTTAATCACCACACGTAATACTAATAATTAATTAATAGAGAATCAACATAGCAATACTGAATAGAGCAATTAGAGGGAAACACTACAAGGAATACAGGCGCATAGCAATAGTTAAGGCGACACAATTTCATCGCTATACAATTGCAAAAAGCATCGCAAGAAGCGTCAAGTGTGGACTGTCGATTAAACAACGATCAAAACGATGTTTTTATTGATGTGTGGCATGACGGGATGTGCGATGCTCGTAGTGAGCATCGTTATAGTGATGATTTAGAAAAGCGTCGCATAACCGATGCTTTTCTGCATCACATAAGCGACGATAAATAACGTCGCTTATGCGATGCCAATTGCATTGCTTTTTACGATGCCTTTCCATCCCTTACATGATGGATTTTTGACGAAAAAAATTGTGATATATATATATCCTTTTGTTGCTCCATCGAACTGAAGCTTCTCGCATGAGCTACACAGAGAGACGTCCGTAGTTCACCGCCCAGCCACGTCCGAGTTTTATTCTTTTTATGAGTGTCTCATAAGAGTCCCTTAATATATAGACTCTCTCCTCTTATTTCTTCTACCCCCACTATATCATATGGTCAAATAACCATGTGTCTCATGTGACTCATGTGACATTTCCTTCCCCTTGAAAGCATTTTCGTCCTCGAAAATGTAAATGAAATGTCCGCAATGGTAGAAGAAAGTGCTCGGACTCCCCTGAACCCCATGCACTCTATGTACATGGTCATCTCTGTGTGTTGTTTCCCTATATCCTTCCCCTTAAGAAGTCTCATATGAGATCATCTCAACGGCGGGAAACCGTATGAGTGGTGCCTACTATCTCCCATGTACACTCAACTTCCATACTACCACTCCCATGACATACTACATCATCCAAATGACCTAAGTCCATATGATGTATCGTCTATGGATTAATAATATGAAAAGGAAGTGTAAAGTGCCAAGCTTATAGGCTTGACCATAGTGGAGGTAGTAAACCATAGAATCCTATGGAGTATAGAACAAAGTCCCATAACTAGTGACTCCAAACCCATCTAAGACTAAATGATAGATTGCCCTCATACCACTCTAGGTCTCCCTAACCTTGAGTGTACTCACAAGTAATAGTTTAATCTAAACTACCTTGTGATCTATGCAAAACCATCATCTAGTTCATATATAAGAATTTCTTGGTAGTAAAATATAATCTATACATTTCACCCGCCAAGAACTCTGTTAGGTTTGTCATCCATTACCTGTGGACTAAGTTCTATTGGAAGAGCATCTATTGGCACTTGTGCAAATTCTAATATTTCTCTTCCCTGTAGTTTGCCATATGAATGCAAAAAGCATTCTCTTTGAGATTTAGATAATCCTTAAGTACCCATCCTCCTAACTAATGTTTACTCATCATACTCATGATGTAACACGAACTAAGAGTTTGGTACCTTAATCGGTTAGATATATCTCTATCTCCTATAAACTCTAAAGAGAAGAGTCATAACTCTACTCCCAATCTAACTAATGTCAATAACTAGATCATCTCATCTAGTCAGAGACCATCACTGGAGTAACATAATTTCTCCTCTCTAGAGTCTCCATGTGAGACTCAATCTAACCATCATGATTAACTGATCTCCATCTTGTCTTTGATAGAAGAGTGCCACTTCTATCTAGAAAACCACAATGAGAAAGTGAAACTCTCTCCATGTCTCTCTCTGTAATCTCCTTTAAGGAAAAGAGCTCTCGTAGTGGGATTTATTCCACTTTCCCTTTCCCTTTCAAAGAGATTCTATAGAATCCAATTGCTCTACTGATCCATAAGTTGAGAACATGCACATAAGTTCTCCATGTTTTTTCCTTTCAAAATAGTGGAGAAAGAAACTCCCATGTGAAGGAAAATTATACTGAAAAGTAGAGTATATGAATTCCTTTTGAAATAAAGACTAAGAGATGTTTTCCAAACACCTCTTCTCTGTAAAGGAAAACATACTGTATTCTTCTCCTATGAAGAAATCGTGTTTTCCTTTCCTTCTTTGTCTTTCAAAGAACAGGAGCTAAATTGAGACCTCTGAGCTAAAGTAAGATCTCTTGTAGATCTCTGAGCTGATTCCCACTTTCTCCTTTTCTGAAACTCATGAATTTATTTAGTCCTCTCTTCCATAAGTAATGCATAATCCCTCACTACTCATATTCCTATGAAGATGGAGGACAAATCTCCCCTGACTAATGAAGGTGTATATAGTGAAGAGTGGAGAAAATAAATTCCTAACAAGGGTCAAAGCCCTCTACTAAAATGGTTAACAATGATATGAGATGATACCATAAACACATGAGTATCCATAATAAAAAGTTATCTCTGCCAACCGTCCTCTGTGGATGGATCTATATGATCCCATGAAACTTATGGAACTATCCTTCCTAAAAATTCATAATGAGTATGTGATACCAATAGTGATAAAATCAATTATCACATTCTCTATTGGAAGAATAAATCTTCCCTTTACTGTGAAGGATAATTCCCAATCCTAGTAGGAGATGTCTACTAAGAGCTCTCCTCTGATCTAGTGAGACATGACGCCATGAATGATGAGTCCTTTTCTCCCTGGTCATAGAAGAAGAGTGCTCAATGGGAAGTCGTTTCCACCGTCCCATACCAGTGGAACCTTCTTCCAATCCATGGTTTCATACCTACACTAAACCAAATATATATTCCATATATATATAATGGAATATATAGGTGAACTCTAATGAATCCCATGTCCTCAACTCATATCGGTGGACTCAAATGAGTCCCATGTCCTCAAACTAGTTAGTTTGGTTCTAGTCAATGTGTGACAATGGATATCCCTTTCTGTTCCAAACCAACTTGTTCCTAGGTACAAAGACTGAGTCTAAGTACCTCTCTGTAGATCCAGATATACATATATATGTATTGGGTACCCCAACTGTTCCTGACTAAGGGATCTATGCTCTATACCATAGAGCTCGTGCCATGCCTATGGCCTTCCTAACCATGACTCGAATCACATACACACCCGTCGATGCTACTCATGAAACCCATCTCTGTGATCCCATCTTATTGGTTTCCTTAGTAGTGTAGCAGAAATGCTTCACTACTCGCTCAAGTGATGTGCAAGAGTGAAACTAGTCACTCTTTGGGTATTTTTAATAATACCACAAAGTCTCCTATACATCATGTGAGACTCTTGTGAAGATAAATAAATCTTCACTAACTTGGAGATTATAAAAAATGCATCTCCCGTGCCTGAATGCAACTTCCTGAACCTATAGGATTGCTTGTGCACATTACTAATGGTGAAGGTGTAGCTCCTTCCGTTAGCAATACTATGGTCTAAATCCATAAGGATTATGTGTAGGGATCCTGTTACTACTGAAGTTGCCTTATGTATACTACTATGATGGTCCTAAGTCCATCAAATACATGCGTAGAAGCATGCGTATACCTTATTGACGTTTGCAGAACAGGCATGTTACCATGCCATATCATTCTTACCTAAAGGCAAGTGCGTATATAATGCCATGAGGTGGGAAATTTTTGGACAGCATTTCCCCAGGAAATGGAATCCCAAAAAATTTAAACCATAGCTCAGTGGCACATAGGCCACCCAATAACATAGGGCTTGACAGGCCCATGGCATGCACGCCATAAACTTATATGTGGATTCCATGACCTGCAAAAACATAAAAACAAATGTTGGCAACCATTCTCTGTATTGCCTAACCATATAGTTTTTGCAATCCTGTTTCCTGCAAACAATCAAAAGTGTATACTTCCTGCATGTTGATCCATACTTTAAGAGCTTAAACAATGATCAACACTTGATGTATGCAATCCCATTCATGCATGAAGATACAGAACATGCCATAACATAGATAAAATGCCAGAAAGCATATAATATACGTCCCTGAGTAGTCTGATTTTGGAATTGCATGCATCCAATCGCTCTCGATAAACTTCAAGACCTCTGCACCTTCCTCCTCAGGTCCTAAAATACACTTTGAAGTGTCCGAAAATATCGGAGCACTCCTCAAAACATAAAGCATGGTCAGGTGATTACAAAAATAATGCAAATTTAGCTCAAAAATGCATTAGTAATCCTTCTTTAGACCTGCAAAAACCACTTTAGGACCTGAAAATTTTCATAAACTGAAATATAAAGCATGTGCAAATAGGTCTAAGTGAAATTACTCAAATCGCCTTCCCGGTTTGAAAAATATGGCTCCCAGAAGGTAGTAGCCAAAAACTGTTCAGACTTTGCAGACCTGTTCAGACCTGCAAAAATTTTTACTTTCCAAAATGTTTTCTCATAAACTAAAAGTAGACCTTGTGCTCTTCGAAACGAGCCGTAGCACGTCCAATTTGGAGTTTCCTAGCCCAAGATATGGCCATTCCAAGTGGGACATGTAAAACTAGTGGACTGTTTGAGGGGCTGGAAAAAGTGTGAAAATGTGATTTTTGTGATGCCCAAAAGCATTCTTCCATCAAGAAAATACTACTCCATAACCTCAGATAGGGGTATATGAAGATGCTTGGGCCTATTTTTACCTTTCCAAATCCTCCCTTCGTGCATGCTAATTCGCTCCCCAAAATAGGCATAAATCAAGATTTTTGCTTTTATACAAAAACTTGAATGGGAGCTCTTAGCAAGCTTTTAATCCACTCTAAGTGTGGATTTCTCTTGGATTATGCACAATAATCCATGGGAAGCCTCTAAATGATCTTTTTCTTACTCCGAGAAGTGGAGTTTGGCAAAAGATTAATTTCTGAAATTTTCCAAAAAGTGCGGGAAGGGGGTCTTTGAGGAAGTAAAATTCCTCCTTCACTTATCATTTTGATGAATCTAATGATTCGCCTAAGAATTCCATACACCATATTCTCAGTATATATACTTTTTCCCATCCATCCATAGCTATCGCACCTATTTTTCCCTCTTCCAAAATGGGATTTTCTTAGATTCAGGTGCTGAAATTTTTCTCAAACTGTGATGGAAGGGGGTTTTGTGGAGCTTCAAACTCCCATCAAACTGAGGTATCTTTTGGATTTCTTGATCTTGCATGGAAGTCAATGCACTATACTATATGTTTGCATGATTATTTCCATAAATCTATGATAAATCCCTCTTCTTTTCCCCTTCCCAAAATGGCTATTTATACAAAATAGCACCTGAAATTTATGCAAAATTATGCAAGAGGGCTATTTTGTAATATCCAAAGCCTATTATTTCTTGTACTTTGGAGAAAATCTTGACTTAAGGTGAGCGTATATTCTCATACTCTCCATAAATGTGATTTCCCTCAAAAGCTTTGCCCAAAGCCCATGCTTTCATTTGCCAGAAATGAAGCGTTCCTCTAAATACTACTAGAAAATCAATAGGAAATTGAAATTTAAATGTACCTGTGAATGGAGGATGTGTCCTTGATATATGAATATGGTCTACCTCTAGTTGTCCAAGCCCATTGTATTTGTTCTCTATGACTTGCTTTAAATCACGAACATGTGCATTATTATGAATGACAACATCAATAGCCTTACCATCCATTCTTAGAATTGAATTCTTGATATTCAGCATCATCCACACATCACGGTAATCTATCCATTTCTATTACTCCATATATGAATCTGGACTTTCCATGGAAGTTCTTTCATCTATCCTCCTTATATGAGCTTATGCACGGACTTTCCATGGAAGCCTCCTCCAGGTACATGAATAATTACGCAACGGCAGCAACTCTATTCATCGTAGAGGTGTGGCGCCTTGGATAAGGTGAGCGCCTTCCATCTTGGCCACCCGAGTTCAATTCCCCTCCCCTGTGCTTGCAAAACGAGCCAGAATAGTTGGTCTGATACCAGTGTGATATATATATATCCTTTTGCTGCTCCATCGAACTGAAGCTTCTCGCATGAGCTACACAGAGAGACGTCCGTAGTTCACCGCCCAGCCACGTCCGAGTTTTATTCTTTTTATGAGTGTCTCATAAGAGTCCCTTAATATATAGACTCTCTCCTCTTATTTCTTCTACCCCCACTATATCATATGGTCAAATAACCATGTGTCTCATGTGACTCATGTGACAAAAATTAAAACATTGGAGGCTCTTCGATCGACATCTTCATGCATCTAATCAAAGAGCTCTCCAACATTCGTAAATGCACTGCACTTACGAGCTGAAACAATCGCTTGCAGAATTGTTGTTTTGTCTAATCTCTATCTTATTGTCTTTCTCTGTTTCTATTTCTCTCTTTCTACCTCTTTCTCTCTTTGAATTCTCTCTCTCTCTCTCTCTCTCTCTCTCTCTCTCTCTCTCTCTCTCTCTCTCTCTCTCTCTCTCTCTCTCTCTCTCTCTCTCTCTCTCTCTCTCTCTCTCTCTCTCTCTCTCTCTCTCTCTCTCTCTCTCTCTCTTTTACAGGTTATTCAAGAAGTTAACCAAGCAAAAAATATGGCTAACTATTGTAAGTACAATTTCCATTCTTTGTATATCATTTGAATTGTGTTATTTTCATTATTTAGCATACTCACACTTATTGATATGCACATATACACTTATACATGATGAAGATGCACGTTCACACATATACACATATACACATGCACATACACACACATATATACACACACATACATGTGCACATACAATTACACATACACACATACATATGCACATGCACAAACATTTCTACAACCACATAAAAAGACTTGCATGCATGCATTATTGGATATATATACACATACACACATTAACATATACTTAAATACATGTATATGCACATCCACATGCATGCACATTCACATGCATGCACATGGATGCAAATGGAAATGCATCCATATGCACATGCATGTTTCATACATATACACATGCATATACATACACTTGTATATGTTTATACACATACACATACATATGCACATTGTTGAAAATCAAGTCTCAATCATGCAAATAGGCTCAACCACAAGTTTTGCAAGTAGACCAATAAAAAAGGACGACCCAAATTCGTGGAATAAAGTTAGAAGCTCCACCAAACTCAATCAAATTCAAATCTCATCAAACCAGCCACCAAAAAGTGCACCTAAACTAATTGGTGGGTGGTTAGCTAGATTGTAAGAAAAGTAAAAGTCTGTATAACCATCATCCCACCTTTTTTTCTTGAGTTATATGCATTCCAAGAGTTTCCCACTTAGTTTAGTGAAGTCATAAACTCCAGCAAGCAGCCCCCTTCCTTGCTTACCTCATTTTTTCATGATTTTGCTCCTCTCTATCTAGAGGTGTAGTTAGGCTTTTCCAAATCTGATTGTACCAAATTGCAGAGCATTGTTTGCTCTCTCATTGTACTCATTTTCATTAAATTCAAGCTTCATTTGGTCTCTCATATTGTGCCCTGAACTTTTCCAAAGTTTCAAGTTATTTGGCTGAGTGACTTGTGCGAAATTGCCAACTTTGTGAAGGTATATCTCTGCACATAGGTAGAGAGTGTTGCAAACAGGTAGCCTGTTTTGCAGAGGGTGGTTCTCCCAGCTGGAGAATCCATTTGGGATGATTTGAAGCTTGCTGGGTAGCTCCTATACTCTACTACAAGCTTGAAAAATTTCATTTTAAGTCTCTGTACTGGTTCAGAGAAAAGTTTAGAATAGTGAGCATATATCACTGCTTGCGGACCTAGTGGAGGGCAGCCATCTTCCATTTTTGCATTGGGGTGTTAGAATCATCCCCATTAGTGGTATCAGAGCCATTTTGGATTGATGTGGAGCACCAAAAGCCACCCACGGAAATGAAAAGGCAAAGGACATGAAGTGAAAGGTCAAGAGGTGAGAGAAGATGCAAGGGTAGGTGAAAAGTCCCATGCCCATAGCTCTATATAAAGAGCTCATTTGAACATGAAAATTGGTGGAGATGACAAGGAGATGGTGTAGAAGCATATTCTAGTCATTCTCTCACCAATGTATATCAAAAGGTACCTCATTTCTATGCTAGAAGGGACAAAGGTATTCCAACCGCATACCTTTTCTATACACATCCACCTTGTGAAAGTCATATCTCTCTATGTACTTGTCAAATTAATAGATATCATATCTTGTTGGAAAGTTTATCTCTCATACTCTGTGTATCTCAAATATATCTATGAGAGCATTCTCCAATAGTGATTGGGAACATTTCTTGTGAACCTCAGTTTTTTGCTTAACCTGAGATGATAGGTAGTCTATATTTATGCAGTCGATTGCCTAGCCAAATGAACTCCAAATGGAGTCTTCTATAGCTTGTTAGAAAGCGTAAAGAGTCGATTGTGTGTGGACCGATTTTCATAGCCATTGGATTTTTGAGTTGTGACTAACTCAAGTTTTAGTAAGCATGTGTCTTATAGGGTAGATTCTAGAAGAGATTCTCTAACTTTTGCTGCATGTATTGGATGTTGGTGCATTTTACCCAAGCCTACATGCTTGATATGCTTGATATTATGATCATTTTTAAGTCACATGTGTAGTCATGTGAACACCTCTTGTTAAAGAGTTCATTTTTATATCTTGTAATTGAAAAAAGAAAAAGGAAAAGGATGGCTTACCTCATCCATGATGTAAAAGCAAAGTCGTGGCTCTAACTACCTAAAACCACGAATTTTTGAGCTGAGGGAATATCTCCTAACTTTGGGGATCACTTTTAGGTGGAGCCATTCGAATTCGAATTCAAAACTCCCTCCAAGAATAGCTATAAAAAGAGCAAGAAGGAAGAGGCGATTAGCAAGCCTTGTACGTGACCACTTCATGTCATTTTGTAGAGATTGAAGAGCTTACTCCATATCTCTATCATTCTACTCCCATTGTGCAAATATTCATTGCCAATGTGGTTGTAATCATATGTGAATCTATACATTTGTCATTATCTACTTCTCTGTTTTGTTCTCTGCTATACTCACTCAGAGTAGTAACTTCAGAAGGTCATATCTCGAGTTCTGCTCAACATTGATCAGTATTTTAATGTGCATTAGATAGCTCTTACTATCTAGCTTTTGCATACAAATTTTCATGCTCATTGGATTTACCGCTTTGCAGATATCTCCATTTTACTGCTCACTGGTCTATCTCTGTAGAGCCCCGAGAATGGTGGGCATGTTCCAGAAATTGGTGAATCTTTTTCTCAGTGCTCAGTCCATCATTTGAAGTGTTTTAACTTGGATTCGGAAGCTTGCTAAGTCTATTTTCTATGCCCAAAAGGAATTTATCTAATTCTTACCAGGTTGAGAGCACTGTTCAGTTTTTCCAGCAAGTGTATGTCCAAAAATAGCAAGTTTTGGGAGCTAGTCATTTCGCAACTAGTTTGTCTTGACTTAAACTTTTGGGATACATGTTCCAAAGTACTTGGCTGATATTTTGGTGGATTTAGGAAGCTCAAAGGGTCTACTAGTCAACTCTGAAGTCTAAGTTGGCTGGTGTGAAGCTGGTTGTAGTAGCACCAACTCATCTTCGGATTGCATCCACCATCTCTCTTCACAGTGGTATTAGAGCATAGTCAAGCAACATGGGAGATGGATTTCCATCAACAATTGATAAATTGGATCGAAAAAACTACCCGGAATGGTCTCTAAGGATGGAGGCTTACCTTCAAGGGAGGAATCTATATGGATTCATATCCGGAGATGAAGCAATGCCAACCATGAGGAACAAAGGGCAACCATCATAAAAGGTGCTACAAGCATTGGATTTATTTGAGGGGCATTAGTAAATCGGGGTCCTAAAATTGTCCTATCTTGAGTAGTTAATGAATAGACTGTATTTTGAAGTGTAGCTACTTCTTTACACATATTTGTACGCATCTACATCATATTATCTAATTTACTAAATAATATTTCAAATTGTAGTTCACTAGGAATTTTTGATGTAGAGGCTTGTTCAGTGGTACTAGGATTAACTTTAGGAATTGGAGTAGTGGGACATATTGGTGGGAAACTTAGATTGTTATCATAAAGTAATGTTTTCCTTTGTTTCATCTGGGCGACTGCCTCTACTACTTGTTTTAATGCTCCCCAGTCATCTGTAAGGCCATATTTTTTCTCGGGTTCCTCAAGCCTCCTTTCAACTTCACTTCTAATATCAGAAGTTAATACCTTTAGAAAATATAGAACTATGTCAGGTGTGAGTGCAGTCCTATCCTGTTCTGGCAACTGTGAAAACCTTTTCATAAACTCGCCATGCAATTGTGCAAGGGAAATCTGAGTCTTAGGAGTGCTAAGCCATTTCATGAACCCTTCTCTACTATGCTGACTATAATCTTCAAGGTAGAACTCCTTATGCATTTGTTTCCTAAAGTCATCCCATTCAAACTCATTATGAGGTTCAATTACACTTATAGCTGACCCTAAAGCAAGCCTTACCAAATAAGTTACCCACTTAGATACAGACAAACCATGTAATTTTGCCATATCTTCAAATGTATCTAGATAATTAGTTGCATTTACTCCAGTGAACTTCCCTTTTTCCTTAAGCATTGCTTCTACTACTTTCTGCCCTTGAGTTTCAGACATCATATCTTGAAACAATTCATCCATTTTATTTTTTATATTAGAATTAGACTTAAGTTTTTTAACAAAATCTTTAATTTCCTCTTGTACTCTTGTTTTTTGGTCTCTTACCAAGCTAATTATATTATTTGATTCCAGTTTTGCTAAACTTAAAACCCTTTTAACAATTCTTATAAAATAGATAATAACTTTCAAATGAAATTTCTTTTTGAAATTTCAAACTAAAAGTCGTACTAAAAAACTCTAATATTTTAAGTTCTTTCTCCTAAAGTCCTACTAAAATAGTAACAAATAGATTTTAAGTTTAGTGAATATACCTGACGCTTGATGATGAAGCTAAAGTGCATGTAATAAATTCAAGTATACATTGTTGAGTAAGAAAATGTCTAATACAAAAAACTAAATGCTGTGCGTGCAAACATAATTCTTCAAGTTCTTGATGGTAGGGGTGGCGAGACGAAGCTGAACTACTTGGCTATTTCCGTGGAGGCACTCAGAGCGTAAGCCCAACCCTCAACGCCCATGGAATTCCAAGGTTTTTGAGTACTGCCTCTACAAGATGAACCACCACAAGATGTTGCAACCGCTTAACCTAAACAAAACTATTGCATATGCAAAAAGGAAAAGAAATTATACATGTCCTGTCATGCCGTTGATTCACGTCGGGTTCAAATGTGGGAGCGATTTGTGATGGCTGTTGGATCAAGTCAACCGTCTCGCTAATGGCGCACGCAGGGTGTCTATGGCAGGGCACGTATTTTTACTAAGGACCATAAGGCAGAGCGTTTCTATACCTATTGACCACATCTATATAAGATGGAAGGATCAATTCTTCACTAGTTACTTTATCTTTAACAATTTCAGTTTCGTTTGAGTCTAATTGGGAACAATCAATATTTCTATTTAGGGATGGAGGGAACAGAGTTCACTATTTTCAGGGTCGGGTAAAACAATGGAAAGCAAAGGTAACACTCTAGACAATCTATGATCATAATCTAGCAAATACAAAGTTTCTTCTACGACACAATCCTTAATTAATTCTTCACTAATTGTATTGTTTTCTAGTGGAATAGGAAAAAGTATTTCAAACAAAGGAGAAGGTATATTACGTTCAAACTCAGTATTACTAGTAGATGCTTTGCAGACATAAAAAGGGAAATGCAAATAGATTAATATATATTCTTTTAATTTTATAAATTTTTTGTATGAATGATAGAAACTAAATTCTATTCTATACAAAAGCTAAACATCAGAATTCCAGCTTAGTATATTTTCTTTTTCCACTCTTCTGTTCATCAATCCGTCTTCAAGATGAGCTACAAAATAACATGAGCTCCTGGATACAACTCTCCTCCTTTTATACATGTGAGTAGCCCACCATAGCCACATTTTCCTAAGTTAACTCATTCATGCAGCCCATATTTACTCCACATCCACTCAACACAACTCAACCAAAAAGAAGGCATGGGATTTTTCTTCCATTTATTTTCCTAAAATTTATAATAACCACTTATAAATGAATATTCACTTGACCCTTTATTTATTTTTCATTTTTATCATCCTTTTAGAATTAAATAAATTCAACCTTTCAATTATTTATTTACTTTAGAATCAATTAGATTCAACGTGTCAATTATTAAATTTAAATATATTTTCCATAACCTTAATATTATTTAAATAATGTCAATTATTAATTAACATATTTAATTATTCATTTACATTTAAAATATTTGCTAAGGTTTCAATTTAATACATTTTGCCCTATATATTAACTCCTTGAGAGAATAAAACCTACTTAATTAACCCCTTTACCATAGGTTTACCTTAAACTACCCTTAAACCATAGTTTTTAACCAATCAAAACCTTTTCTTTTAGCTTTAAATCTTATCCAAACCCTCAACTAACCCATAAACTAAACTTCTACCCTATCAAAACCCTTTAGATTTCTTATTTAAACCCTTAATTATCCTTGAAATTAAGCTTTTATCCTATAAAACCCTTTAGATTTCTTATCTAAACCCTTAATTATCCTTAAAATTAAGCTGCTTTCCATCTTTATACTGGATCCCAACTCATCAAAACTTCTTGTCCTGCAAAAAACTTAAGATCAAACTCAAGTTAAAATTTCATAAATTATTAAAACTTAGTTTTAATAATTATCCTTAAACCCTTAATTATCCTTAAAATTAAGCTGCTTTCCATCTTTATACTGGATCCCAACTCATCAAAACTTCTTGTCCTGCAAAAAACTTAAGATCAAACTCAAGTTAAAATTTCATAAATTATTAAAACTTAGTTTAAACAATTAATCTTTAATTTTTAAATAATATTTTAAGAGGGATAAAATCTTTCCGACAACGGCTTGGAGACTTGTAAATAAAATCACATCTTGCAAGAAAAAAGAGATAGGAAAAAACCATGAATGGATTCATGGGGGATTTTTTTGTTAGGAGCATATTTCAAAGATCCCCTTAGGATATATTAGTTAGGCACATGTTCACTTTTTTAATAGTTAGAGCACATGGAAAAATAGTTTATCTTATAAATAGAGAAGCTCATTTTTGGAAAAGAGATCTTTTAGTTGACATGAGCTTCATGTCTATATCTTTTAGAAATGAATGGGAAGAACTCTCTACTTGAAGACTATATGCACTTGTGTATATTTGTCTTTGTGTGTGAGAGTGCGGTGTGTGTGCATGCTTGTGTCTCCTTGTGTGTAAGTAGAATGTTGTTACATGCTTGTATTTTCCACTTGTGCACTAGGATCCTAGATGAACTTCCTCTCCATGTTCTCAAGGGTTTGTGGCATTGATGGGAGCATTTGGCCAATGGCTTGAGCACTTTGAAGGGTTAGTTAAATGAAACATTTGGACTATACTTATCTCCATTCATTTGGACTTGGTCACAGGTTAATCATGATAGATTGAACCATCTTGCACAATTCATTCTTGAGTGGAGGTGTATCGCCATTGTATTGGCATGTATTGCCATCAGATTTTGGCATGTGTATTTTCCATTATCTTTGATTAGATCAGTGATACATGGTGACAGGTTACTCATTATTCTTTTGCTACTAGTTATCTTGTTTGATTGCTCTATTTACAGGGGATACTTTGTTGAATTTTTTTCAAGATTCTTTCACATCTATTTGGTCACTTTGGAGACTTGGTGATCAGGCTTATGGGTTTTATGTGCATGCTAGATGCATGGTTACATGACAAATGGTTCACATGGTTTCTTCTCCAATGAGACATTTTTTATGTGAGTTATGCATATGGATATACAGGTGTTATTATGTTGGTGATGGAGTATTATTTCTAGTCTCTTGTTACATTGTTAGTCTCTTGGATTGTCAGCATGGTGTCTTCTCGGTTTGATGGCACTGACTTTCTAAGATGCAAAGCTCAGATGTGACATACATTGGTTCGTGCAAGGTTGCACATGTATGTGTATAGAGATGCACAAAGGCCTCTTGACATGCCCGACCATGTATGGATGGATATGGATGCATTGGCTAGCTCCCCTATCCAGTTATAACTTGTAGATTCTATATATGAGTCTATTATGTATGAGGCGACAAGTAATACATTATCGTAAAGACTACATGAGATGTTTGGGAGTCAGAGGACTCATGTGAGACATAGATCACATCGACAGCTTTGATGTTGGCATTGTGGTCATGAGGGCCATATGCGATGATGTTGCTTCAAGTAGATGTGACGATGACATCAGAGATATGCATGTGATGTAGGTGAGGTAGTGATTTTAGGAGAGTCTATGGCAATTGATTATGCATATGATGGTGATATCACTTTCACCTATGGTTCATCTCAGGATTCCTCTTGTGTGAAGAGATGGATAGATATGTTCCTGAAGGTGAAGTGGTGCTGCAAAATCCTTGCACTACGCCATCCAAATAAACTCCAGAAAGTGTTGTGGGCCCTTTTAGCCTGCCAATGAGTATATTTACGACCCTTTGTACCTTAAAAGATCACTTGCAAAAGGTTGAATCAAGACAGACAAATTTGACTAAAATTCAACTAACTCAAACCTTCTATTTTTAACCTATGGTACTCAGTGTTTTACTTAGTACTCCTTCTGTGGTCAAAATTGGCTAGAGATATTTTAGAGGAATCTAATTAGGAAGCAAAGAAACCTATTACAAGTTATTTCACTAAAAATGATGAACCATATGATGAGAAATGAATTTAGAAATTCACCTATGTCAACCCGACTTTTTAGGAAGCAGTAGACATCTATACACAATCAAGCTTAAATGTTCATTGCTCATAACACACAGATCCAATTGAGATGAAACTCTGAAATATGATAATATACTTAGAGAGATACCAATACCAAGTTAAAGCTCTGAAAAAGATGAACCATGCTCAGTGAAATCTGCTCTGCAAGATGACTAAAAATTGAGAGATTGTGATAGAGAACAATTCATATAGATAGACTTGACAATATGGAAATAAATGATCATGAAATCAACTCTATATTAAGTGAATAGTACAATGACTTACTGTTAAGTGTGCCTTGACATCACACACTTATTTTGCAATAGGCTCTGAAGATTGAGGCTCTCTAACCGCAACTGAAAAGTATATATATATATATATATATATATATATATATATATATATATATATATATATATATATATATATATATATATATATATATATATATATATATATATATATATATATATATATATATATATATATAGTGAGAATTGGAGCAAATATTTGAATTTGAATTGGATCTCACCTCAATCACTTTTCCTTATTTATAGTGATAGATTCTAACTAACTCAATTATGAGTTCATGGAGTTCTCTTTGCCTAACCATCAAGTGGATTCAACCACTTTTGATTATTTTCTTTTACATCAAGTAAGAGTTACAAGAGATAGTTCACAAGTCAAATCTTAAGTCTTCATAAATTGTATTCACTTTAAAGCTTCTCCTATGACTTTGTGAGAATCAAGACAATACTTAGACTTGTCATAGTCTTGCTTCAACAGCTCCCCCTCAAGCCAAGTATGCTTGAGGTCTTCAATCTTCAAGAATTACCTGCAACCCAATCATAGCCTTGAATTTGCAAAGCTTTGAACCATCCAATGCTTTGGTTAGAATATCTACACATTGTTGATGAGTGGACACATATGATATTTGAATCTCCTTGCTCAAAAATGTATGTCTTACATAGTGATAATAAACTTCAATATGTTTAGTCCTTGCATGAAAAATTGGATTAGCAGCTAAGTGAATAGAACTCATATTGTCACCAAAAATATTTGGAGTCTCAAATTCCAATCCAAGATCTATGAATAGTGTCTTCATCCACATAGGTTCTTGAGTAGCTATGGCAAGACCTCTATATTCAGCTTCTATGGAGGAGAGAGCAATTGTAGGTTGCTTCTTGGATGACCATGAGATAAGCTTTGAACCTACAAAAGTGAGATATCCTAAAGTGCTCCTTCAATCTTCCTTGGATCCCACCCAATCTGCATCAGGGAATAGCTTTAGACCTAAATCAGATACATAAGGGTGATAAAGTCCTTCATTTATGGTCCCTTTGGCAGCTTCCATGTGTGATTTCCTAGGCGTGTGCATAAATACACACTCACACTATAGCATATATCTACCCTTGACAATGTGGCATAGTTTAAACTACCCACTAGACTCTGATATGTTGTGACATCCTCTATAAGTTCACCTTCATGCGAGCTCAGTTTTTTATTAACCTCCATTGGAGTACCTGCAATCTTACAATCTTGCATCTTGAATTTTGCCAATATGTTCTTAATGTATAGATAGATAGATAGATAGATAGATAGATAGATAGATAGATAGATAGATAGATAGATAGATAGATAGATAGATAGATAGATAGATAGATAGATAGATAGATAGATAGATAGATAGATAGATAGATAGATAGATATATGGACTTCTCCAATGTTCCCAAGTTGATCAACTAGGTCCTTCATTTTAGTTACATAATCAGTCACATTCTGTTTGGGCATCTTCTTGAGTGTTGTGAACTCCGTCCACAGTTGATTCTTCCTTGCTCTAGTGCTTGAAGAGAACAATGCTTCAAGTGCATTCCAGGTTTCTTGTGATGTCTTAAAATTTCAAATATGTGGGAGTAAGAAGTCAGAAACTGAGTTAAGAAGGTATGACCTAGCCAATGCATCCTTTGAACACCATGTTGATAACCTTTCT
>CM035435.1:19732082-19944582 GCA_020310875.1 Ceratopteris richardii | reverse complement strand
TGGAAGCACACTCTTGAGCAAGGTACTTTATGTTCCTACTATTCCTAAAAGCTTGATAAGTGTAGGACAAATTGTGGAGAATGGATATGAAGTCAGATTCACAAATGATGGTGTTTATGTGCAAGATCCAAATCAAGGATATAGAAATATAATTGCAGGTAAAAAGGAAGGAAGGTTGTTTACTCTCAAGGTCCAAGGTAATGTGGGACATGCATTATTTACTTATGGAAGTCAAAAGATGTCTGAGTTAGACCTATGGCATAAAAGGCTAGGTCATTTCAATGAGAGAGCCATAAAGGAAATTTCAAAGAATGATGTGGTGCTTGGTTTGCCAAATGTTGAAGGTCAACACATGGTGTACAAGTGTGAAGCTTGTCAATTAGGTAAAGCACACAAAAGTTCATATAATAAATCAAGATACAAGTACTCAAACATGCTTGAGTTGGTTCATACAGATGTGTGGGGTCCTTCAAGGGACTATAGCATAAATGGATCCAGATATTATGTGTTGTTTGTTGATGATGCAACCAGATGGATTACTTTACATGTAATCAAGGAAAAATCAGAAGTGTTCAATACATTCAAGCATTATCATGCTTATGCAGAAAGGATTACAGGACAAAAACTCAAGAGGTCGAGATTGTTGGGAAAGATGGATGGATGCTCCAAGAGACTGAGTAGGTACTGCTAAACTTGCTTTGTAACAGCCCTCTTTTGCTTCAGAGTTGATAAGTAGACCTTCTTAGCTTTCCAATAACACCAAAAAATAGCCTATGTACTTTGGAAGTGATGTGTGTAATGATTGAACCAAAACAGATAACGTTGAAGTTCACAAACTCAAGAAAACCTTCTATTTATGTCTTGACACCTGTTGGATGTTTTACTTAGTGTGACCAGCACAGTAGAAATTGATAAAATTCCTTCTAGGGGTATTTAATTATCTTAGTAAGCTACCATTTTCAAGTGGAATGATGTAAAAAGATAAACTATGCTAAGAGAAATCAATTTAGCAAGTTTAGCTATACCCCCGACTTTTTAGGACTGTAGTAGAAAATGACCAGAGTTCACCTCGATGCAGATTTCTCATAAATGGCTGAATAGAATTACTTCAAACTTCGAGAGCATGTAGATGACTTTGAGCTGAATCCAACAAGCTTTGAATCACTTGATTTGGTGAAGAATTGACCGAGATACGCCCTTGACAAGTTGACAGATTTTTGAGTAGACTAATAGAGAACTCAGAGATGAATGATGTAAATGTATCTATTAATGAACACTTGTATACAATCCCATTGTCATGTACAACATTGCCTAATGGTGTAGAGAGGTGTAGGCTATAGTATAGACCTCACACACACTCAAACTCAGTAGAATGAGGCTCGAGAATGATCTCTCTTACCCGCGATTTTTCATGTTCACTTTTATATGAAGTGAGTGGAGATTTGAATTCAAATTCAAATTTTGGCTCCCTATGATCAAGCTCCTAAATGCTTGGAGATATTCATTCAATCAAATGAGCTACTTTTCCACAACTCACTTTGGTAGGTGATTACAAAAGATTCTAAGTCAATTTGACTTTTACAATGAGGTAAAGTGGTAATTAACCACTAGCATATGTTCCTATGCTTCTTCATGTATGTGTAGACTTTAATGCATCCTTTGAGCCAAATGTGTAGGCTTGCAATTTACACCAACAGCTCCCCCTCAAGCCAAACATTTTGGCTTAAGTCTTCATGTTCAATCTTCAAGTATATCCTGCAATCCAATCATGGATTTGAACCTGCAAAGTTTTGTTTCATCCAAAGCTTTAGTCAACAAATCTGCACATTGCATGTTGGTTGATACATAGGTAAGTTGAATATCCTTGCTTATCAACTTCTCTCTCACATAATGATAATGAACCTCTATGTGTTTGGTCCTAGCATGATAGATAGGATTAGCTGCAAGGTGAAGAGAACTTGTATTATCTCCAAAGATAATTGGTGACCTAGTATACAATCCCAATTCTGTATACAAAAGTTTAATCCAAATTGCTTCTTGTGTGGCATTAGCCAGTCCTCTATAATCTGCCTCTATGGAAGCCAAAGCAACAGTAGGTTGCTTCTTTGAAGACCATGAAATTGGTTTGTCACCTGCAAAAGAAATATATCCAGAAGTGCTCCTCCTATCATCTTTGCATCCTGCCCAATCTGCATCTGAATAAATTTTGATATCAATATCTGAAGTGTAAGGGGAATACAAACCATGGTTCTGTGTACCCTTGAGATACTTCAAGATTCTCTTGGCAGCCTCTAAGTGAGGTATCCTTGGCTTGTGCATAAATTGACTTAGCACACTTACTCCATATGCAATATCAATTCTTGTAAGAGTAGCATAGTTCAAGCTACCCACCATACTTTGATAACCTGTAATGTCTTTGACTTCATCACCTTCATGGGCACTTAGCTTTAGGTTTACCTCCATTGGAGTGCTTGCTACTTTAGCATCCTGCAAGTGAAACTTCTTCAACATATCCTGTACATCATTTTTCTGAGTAATGTATATCCCTGAATTAGTGTAAACTAATTCAAGCCCTAGAAAATACTTCAATAAACCAAGATCATTGATCTTGAACTCCTTCATCATCTGGCTTTTGATATACCTGATTCCATTGACATCATTACCTGTAATGATGATGTCATCAACATAAACACAGAGATATATTACCTCTGAATTACTTCTCTTAATGAACAGAGAAGTATCAACCTTGCTCATGACAAATCCTTGGTCTTGGAGGTATGTAGTTAACCTGTAATTCCATAGATGTAATTTTTCCTTCCATATATTAAAGATGTTTTTAACTAAGACACTTGTGTTGCAAGCTCCATGCTGGAATCATATGTTCCATGTCTTTGACGATGCATCAGACATGGCCATTGGTAGTTTGTTGATGTAGAAAGTGGGTCGCATTGGGTGTGTGTAGAAGTGCGAGAGACAACATGAGAAGCACACACAAGAAGCACAAAGGTAGCAAGACACATAGAGAAGACGAACGGATGGAATAGCTCTCTCTATTGATGATGAACTAAAACTAAAGTAAGAGCTGAATAATACCCATAAGTACAAAGTACCACCACATATGAGTGATCAACTATGTGGTAACATGGAAAAAAAACCTCTAGCCAGCACTAGAGTAAAAAGTGCCCATGTATAGGGAAAAGGTTCACATCAAAGCTACTTGAGGAACACATAAGTGTAACAAACCCCCCCCAGACTGAATGATGTGGACACATATAGGGAGTGATAGATCAGCCCCCACAAGATAATTATCCTAAAGCTTTGCAAAAAGCTTCAAACTTTCCCCATGGAAGAGCTTTGGCGAATATGTGTGCCACATTATATTGCATAGGCACATATACCAAATCAATATCTCTTGCATAAAGGTGCTCTCTCACATAGTGATAATGCACTTCACTATGTTTGTTTTGTGCATGAAACAATATATTTCATGCAATAGCCAATGCACTCTGACTATCAGTGAGAATATGCATAGCAACATGAATCTCCATGCAAAGATCCATCAATAGGTGTCTCGGCCATATACACTCCACTGTAATTGTGAAGACTACCATGTACTAAGCTTCACAACTCGATGTCACCACTGTAGGTTGCACCTTACTCAACCAAGATATGCATGAGTCTCCGAGGAAAAAGCAATTACCACAGGTGGACACATGAGTATGATAACAACTAGCCCAATCACTATTTGTAAAAGCATGCAAGCATGGATCAATATCTCTTCCATAAAAGAGACCTAAACTCAAAGTGCCTTTGAGATATCTAAGCACACATTTCACTGCTTGGCCAATGCTTAATGCCAAGGCTATGCATGAATCTACTCAATTAGAAAACTGCATACTGTATATCCAGTCTTGTGTTGCATGCAAATATAAGACATCCCACAGCTTGTTGATAAAGAGAAGTGTCAAATGCATCATTGGAATCATCAATTGAGAATCTAAATCTTATCTCAGCTAGTGTGGAAACTGGCTTGTAATCCTCAAAGTCAAAATGTTGAAATCGATTTTCAACATACTTTGCTTGATGCATAACAATCCCCCCTCAACGGATACAAACTGGATGGCAAGATAGTAGCTCAAAAGACCAAGATAAGTGACATCAAAAATATGTTGCAAATCATCCATAATAATGTCAAGTTTTGCATCACATGACTAATCAAAAGTATGTCATTGACATAAAGAACACACACTATAAAATCAGCCCCATCTTTGCGTACATAGAGTGTGCTTTCAGTTGGACTACATGTAAAGCCAAGAGCAATCAAGTGCTTATGGATTTGTCATATCATGCACATGGAAGTTGCTTGAGACCATACAAGGCTTTATGCAAGTGACAAACCATATGTTCTTGCCCTTCATAGCAAATCCAAGAGGTTGCTTCACATAGACCTCTTCTTGCAAATCACCATAGAAAAAAGTTATTTTTATGTCCAACTGATGTACTTTCCAACCTCGACGGGTAGCCAATGCAACCATGGTACAAATGGTAGTCATGCATGAAGTAAGTGCAAAAGTTTCCTCGTAGTCAATGCCATATTGTTGCACATATCCTTTGGCAACTAATCTAGCTTTTTGTAATGATCAATGCTACCATCTGATTTTCTTTTAGTCTTGTAAACCCACTTTTTATCAATGGCATTTTTTCCTTTTGATAATTCACATAACTCCCAAGTACCATTCCTATGTATGAAATCCATTTCCGATTGCACAATGCTCATCCAATGTGCATCGTCATATGCATCTTCAAAAGAAAGTGGCTCTTCATTACATGTTATTGCAATAAGAGAATAATCCACAAAATTACTTGATGCATGGAGAGAGCTTGATCTTGTTCTACAAAGTAAAGGTGCACTCAATTTGTTGTTCTGCAAAGTTTGTTTCAACCACTTTGGCATACTTTGAGCTCTCTTGATAGACCTGCATTCATTATGTAATACATCATCAACATGTATATCATGCAAGGCTGAATTTCATGCTCATTTTCAACCATATTTTGATGCAAATATTCAGCCATATGTGGCTGGAAATTTCCAATACTTTTCATAATTTTTTGCTAAAAAATTTCATCCATGTTTGGCTGGAAATCCTCTACATTTTTAGCTCTATTTTTTTAGAATTTTTCAGACGTTTAAGCCTCATTTGGTTGATCTACATGTCCATAGTCAAGCGCACCATTTTGGAACAAAGGCATGAGTGTATCGAACACATCTTTGTTGGGAAAGATGGATGGACACTCCAGTGATGAGTAGGTATTGCCAAATCCTGCTTTGTACTAGCCCCTTCTGTGGACCCTCTTAGCTTTCCAATGACACCATAAAAGTTTCTATGTACTTTGGAAATGATGTATGTAAAGATTCAATCAAAATTTACTACTTCTAAATAGAAGAATCCAAGAAAATCTTCTATTTTGGATCATACACATACTGCGTGTAATGCTCAATGCAACCAGTACAGTAGGAATTGGAAAAACTCCTTTTAGGAGTATCTAATTAGCTTAGTAAGATAATGATTCCAAGTGGAATCACTTGAAATGATCAACTATGCACAGAGAAATCAATTTAGCAAATCAATCATTACCCCCGATTTTTTAGGACCTCTGCAGAGTTTGACCAGTGAGTGTTTCGATGCAGATTTCTCCCAATTTCTTGAATGGACTTGGCTCAAAACTTTTTCAGCGTGTAGATAACTTGGAGCTGATTCCAACAAGCTATAGATCATTGAATTTGATGAAGAAATGAGTGAGATATGAGCAGCACAAGTTGATAGTAGGAAATGACTATAATAGAGATGTCATAGATGCACAATGTAAGTATAATGTATTAATGAACAATGTTGTACAAGATCATAGGCTTGGCAATCATAGCCTTATGATAGTGATTAGTGTAGGCTACAATGTAGGCCTTACACATAAACAAAATGGCTATGGAGAGCTCGGGGAATGATCACTCTGATCGCAAATTTTTCATGAGAGTTTATATAAGTGTTCCATTCAAATTTGAATCTGAATTCAAATTTTGGATCTCTCTAAAAAATGAACCTTCATTCTAGGAGATATTCTCTCAATGTCGTTGTTACTTCTCAACTAATCAAGTCCATGAGTTTTTGGTATGTGATTACAAATATTCTCAAGTCAAAAGAAATGACTTTTACAAAGGTAAAGTGGTAAATCTCCACTAGCAATAGTTTCCATGGAACTTCATGTGTGTATAAGCTACAAGCCAAATGTGTAGGCTTGTGATTTGCACCAGCAGCTCCTCCTTAAGCCAAACATTTTGGCTTGGTCTTCATCTTTAATCTTCATGAATATCCTACAGTCCAATCATTGATTTGAACCTGCAAAGTTTTGTACCATCTAATGCTTTAGTCAACAAATCTGCACATTGCATGTTAGTTGATATATATGCCAGCTGAATATCCTTGCTTAATAGCTTCTCTATCACATAATGATAGTGGACCTTTATATGCTTGGTCCTAGCATGATAAATAGGATTAGCTGTAAGGTGTAATGAACTTGTATTATCTCCAAAGATCATTGGAGATGTAGTATGTAAACCCAATTCTGTATACAACAATGTGATCAATATGGCCTCTTGAGTAGCATTGGCCAGTCCTCTATATTCTGCCTCAGTAGAGGATAAAGCAACAGTAGGTTGCTTCTTTGAAGAACATGATATTGGCTTATCACCTGCAAATGAAAGGTATCCTGAAGTACTCCTCCTATCATCTTTGCAACCTGCCCAATCTGCATCTGAATAAATTTTAATGTCCAAGTCTGATGTATACGGGAAATACAAACCATGATGTTGAGTACCCTTAAGGTACTTCAAGATCCTTTTGGCAGCCTGCAAGTGAGGTGCCCTAGGCTTGTGCATAAACTGACTTAGCACACTTACTCCATAAGCAATATCTATCCTTGTCAAGGTAGCATAATTCAAGATTCCCACTATGCTTTGATAACCTGCAATGTCCTCAAGTACATCACCTTCATGAGCACTTAATTTTAGGTTTACCTCCATTGTGAATACTTGCAACTTTGGCATCCTATAAACGAAACTTCTTCAACATATCCTGTATATACTTTCTCTGAGTAATGTAAATTCCAGAGTTAGTATAGACTAACTCAAGTCCAAGAAAATATTTTAGTGATCCAAGGTCACTAATTTTGAACTCTTTCATCATCTGATTCTTGATCTGTTTGATGCCATTAGCATCATTACTTGTAAGTATGATATCATCAACATATACACATAGGTATATTACCTCTGAATTACTTCTCTTGATGAATAGAGAAGTATCTGCCTTACTCATGACAAAACCTTGGTCCTGAAGATATGTGATCAACCTATGGTTCCATGCCCTAGGTGCTTGCTTCAATCCATAAAGAGCTTTATTCAATTTGCATACACATGTTATCTTGTTTAGATCCTCATAACTAGGAGGTTGTGACATGTATACCTCCTCTGAAATCCAGCCATTTAGAAATGCATTTTTTACATCCAACTGATACATGTTCCAATTCTTTGATGTAGCCACACTTAATAATACCCTGATGGTTGGCATTTTGGCCACAGGTGAGAAGGTTTCCTCATAGTCAATGCCTTGGGTGTGAAAAATCATTAGCCACAAGTCTTGCTTTGTTTACCAAAGGAGTCTGTGAAGCACTCTCCTTGAGTGCTTCAATCTCCTCATCCATAGCTTCCTTCCATTCTGCCTTGGTCTTAGCTTCTTCAAATGATGATGGTTCTTCAATTGATAAATCTTCCAATCTATGGATGAGGAGATTGAAGCACTCTCATTGAGTGCTTCAATCTCCTCATCCATAGCTTCCTTCCATTCTGCCTTGGTCTTAGCTTCTTCGAATGGTGTTGGTTCTTCAATTGATAAATCTTTTGCAATATAAACAAAGTGCTTAGTAACAAGAGAAGTGTCATACCCATATCTGATTGGTTTCTTGCTCTCCCCTTGTTATCTTCTGATTGATTGATTTGATGATTCAGGTATATCTTCCAATTTCTTCATCTTGAGTTTACCTTTGGACTTCCATGCCTTGAACTCTTCAAGGTTAATGATGTCTTTATTATCTGAATTGGTGTCTTCATTCTCACTAGGTTCCTCCTTAGTAAGACTTGGAAACTCCTCTTCCAAGTCATAAGGTAGCTTTACCTTCCTCCATTCACTATCAAACCAAGAGTCATTGCCATCAAAGACAACATCTCTACTGACCATGAATCCCTTGTTTGAAGTATTGTAGAACCTGTAACCTTTCTAATTTAGATCATATCCAATGAAGATGCACTTCTCTGCCTTAGGGTCTAGCTTACCTCTTATCTGAGAAGGAATATGCACATATGCTACACATCCAAAGATCCTACAATGATCAAGTGAAGGTCTTCTACCATGCCATGCTTCATAAGGGGTCATCCCATTAAGAGATTTGGATGGAAACCTATTTACCAAATAAGTGGCAGTGGATACACTCTTTGCCCACAAATAGTTAGGTAATTTTTTCGCATTTAACATTGACCTAGTTGTTTCAATAATCAATCTATTTCTTCTTTCTGCTACCCCATTCTGCTCAGGAGTATACCTTGTGGTAATTTCTATCTTAATTCCTCTGTCCTGCAAGAATACATCAAAATCATTTGAGAAGTACTCACCTCCTCCATCTGACCTTAGTCTTTTTAGGTTTCTCCCTGTTTCATTCTCAACAAGTGCAAGATACTTTTTAAAGAAACTGAATACTTCATCTTTGTGCTTCATAAAGTACAATACAGTCCACCTACTATAATCATCAATGAAAGATACATAATACCTTGATCCAGAGATTGAGGGATCCTTGCTTCGTCCCCATACATCTATATGAACAAGTTCTAGGTAGTCCTCATGCATATAGCCTTTTCTTGAGAAGGGTAACCTGTGAGATATTCCAAACTAACAAGCACCACACTTATAAATCATGTGTTTCTTGGATACATTAGGTATCCCAAGCATACATTGATCTCTGCATATTTGTTTCAAGGTTCTTTCACCTACATGCCCTAATCTTTCGTGCTAAATTTCAAGCTTTGATAATGTTTGACCTTTATAATTATAAAGTGCAATATTCCTTGTATCCTCAAGTTCAAAAGTGAAAAGTCTACCTGTCTTTTCTCCTTTGGCAATTCTCTTGAACCCATGCTTGGGATCCTCCATAAATGCTCCATATTGGTTGAATCTAACCTGCAAACCCTTTTCCACAATCTGTCCAACACTCATCAAATTTTTGGTAATAGTTGGTACATATAGAACCCTACTCAACAGATTCTTGTTTCCATCAGATGTCTTAACATTTCCAACTTTAATCACTGAGTGCTTGGTGTCATCACATGTTTGTACCTGATGCTTACCCTTTGGTTCCTCAAGGTCAGAGAGAAGAGCTATATTTCCTGCCACATGATTTGAGCATCCTGAGTCAATGTAGAAGAGATGGTCATCATTTATACCTGGTTTTGAAGTCATGTTCATATTCAGAAGAGAATCTTCTTGCTCCTCTGTGTAGTTGTTGTAATCCTTTTTGGATTTGTATCCTCCTTGGTAGTTGCCATTGTAATTGTTGTTGTAGTTGTTGTTATATCCTTGATGATGATTGAATCTGCCTCTTGATTGTGTGTATCCACCTCTTTGATAACCTCTACCTCTCTGGTTCTTGAAGTTCCTGAAACACTCATCTGTAGTATGATTTGATAAACCACAAATATTGCAGGGTGAGGAGTTATAAGGTCTCCCCCTACCTTGCTTACCTCCTCTACCCCTTCCCCTTGATGATCTACCTCTCCCTGCATAGTTGGCTTGGGAGGTAGTTCCTTCATCTTATACCTTCTTGTTCTTGCCTTTCTCTCTAGACTTATTCTTATCAGTGTATAGGGCAAAAGAGTTATTACCTCTTGATGAGTCTCCATTCTTGTTGAGCTTGGCTTCATGGGTGAATAATTACCCCATGAGTGTGGTAAGGTCTGGAATCCGCATGTCCATGTACAAGTCCATGGCAGTTGTGAAGCTCTCCCATTTGTCATCTGCTTTAATACCATTGATAACTTGCCTTACAATTTGCTCCTCTTCAATTTATTCTCCTATGCTTGCCAACTGATCTGCTACATATTTAACTTTGGTCACATACTCTGAGATAGCTTGCTTAGGTTGCTTTCTTTGAGTTGTGAATTCAATCCACAACTGATTCTTCCTGGCCCTTGTGTTGGAAGAGAAATAAGAAGACAATATTTCCCAAGTCTCTTGGGATGTCTTATAGTTCCTAATATGTGGAAGAAGAAAATCAGATATCAATTTAGCAAATTAATCATTACCCCTGATTTTTTAGGACCTCTGCAGAGTTTGACCAGTGAGTGTTTCGACGCAGATATCTCCCAATTCGCTAAATGGATTTGCTTCAGACTTTTTCAGCATGTCGATAACTTGGAGCTGATTCCAACAAGCTAGATCATTGAATTTGATGAAGAAATGAGTGAGATATGAGCAGCACAAGTTGATAGTAGGAAATGACTATAACAGAGATGTCATAAATGCACAATGTAAGTATAATGTATTAATGAACAATGTTGTACAAGATCATAGGCTTGCTAATCATATCCTTATGATAGTGATTAGTGTAGGCTACAATGTAGGCCTTACACATAAACAAAATGGCAATGGAGAGCTCGGGGAATGATCACTCTGACTGCGACTTTTTCATGAGAGTTTATATAAGTGTTCCATTCAAATTTGAATTTGAATTCAAATTTTGACTCTCTCTAAAAAATGAACCTTCATTCTAAGAGATATTCTCTCAATGTAGTTGTTACTTTTCAACTAATCAAGTCCACGACTTTTTGGTATGTGATTACAAATATTCTCAAGTCAAAAGAAATGACTTTTACAAAGGTAAAGTGGTAAATCTCCACCAGCAATAGTTTCCATGGAACTTCATGTGTGTATGAGCTACAAGCCAAATGTGTAGGCTTATGATTTGCACCAACAATCTTGTGAGCTAATTGTTGGCTATTTTTTGTATTGAAATAGAAGGAAAACTGGATTTTCAGCAAATACCACATATCAAGTCACAATAATTGTGTTCGTCAATGGATGATACAAACGATATACCTTACTTTCAACATTATAACCAAAAAATATATTTCTTTGCCTTGTCATCAAGTTTGTGACATTGTTGTGATGGCACAAGAGCATATGCCAAACAACCAAATATGTGTATATGACTAACCATAGGTTTATGTCCATTCCAAGCTTCATAAGGAAAGATGAATCTCAATGCTTTTTTAGGGCAATGATTCAACACATAGTTTGCACACATGATCGCTTCCACCCAAAACCTATCAAAAAGGTGCTTTCCTGTGACCATAGATTGTGCCATTTCAAGGAGTGTTCTATTTTTACGCTCGGCAACACCATTTTGTTGAGGTGTATATGGCACTATACATTGGTGTGAGATTCCTTTCACAAAGAAAAGCATTAAACTTATGTGACATGTATTCACCACCATGATCTGTGCATAGAGTCAAATGCTTGTTTAAAGAAAATTTTTTAGCTATAGCTAAAAATGCTTTGAAGCAAGAAAATACCTCATTCTTTGCTTCCATAGGATACACCCATGTATGCCGAGTAGCATCATCAATGAAGGTAACAAAATATACATGCTTCCCAAAAGATGGATTGTTGATTAGACCACATACATCACTATGAACAAGCTGCAATTTTCTTGTAGTGTATGTATGAATATCTTTTGGAAAAGAAGCACAATGCATTTTTCTAAGAATGCAACCTTCACATGCATGCTTTTCAATGGACTCAAGTGTTGTCAAAGCAATAAGCATGTCCTTCTTTTGCAAGCAAAGAAAACTACTGAAGTTCAAGTGACAAAATCGAGCATGTCAAAGTTCCATTTCAGCCATGGAAGAAGTATGAGCAACCAAGGCATTCAAGGCAGCCCTCTTGTATGTATCCATGCGAAAACCATTACATAATGTACCGGGCATCATGATAATATCACAAAAATTGAGTTCTTCTTGATATCAGGTACATATGATGCATTTTTCAAGAGAATTACACCTCCATTTGCAATCGTAACCTCAATTTCTCCTACTTCAATGATAGGATAAGAGGTATTGTTTGCACACACATGTCCTCCTTTGGGTGCATCCTTGATGCAATGGTTGGAACCAAGTTAGAGCGGTATTCTTCAAAGTTAGTCCAAAGGCATTGTACTGAATGAACATTCCTCCACTTGTTCTACCCTCCGTACTTATTTGAACTCCACAACATGATCATAGGGGTCACCGATACCATCGAAGTAGTTTCTCATTGATTTCACTAGTTGGGTAGGCCTCAAGGTTCTTAGGTGCTCCCTTGGTCTAGGTAGGGGCAAGTCATTCATGCCTCTTTGAGGTTTGTGCTCTCTAAGTCTTTCCTGTTCTATCATATTCGTGTCCACTCCTTGTATGTCTTTTCTTAGTGTATACCAAGCTCACTTATGGTCGCTCTTTGTATTTCTCATTATGGGTACCTAGTACATGTGAAGATCTTGTCTCCGTTTGGTTATGGGGGTTAGTAGACTTTTGTGAAGGAAAGATGGGTTTTTCTTTCCATGTGTAAGTATGTCTACTATGTTCCATCACTGCAAACACCCTTTTCTGAAGTGTTGTCAAGATAAATGATCTTCCCTAGGATTTTTGGATCCTTGAATTCATAGAATATGATTCTAGAAACATTGCTAGGCTTATCCAATCTAAACCTCGAAAAGGCCTCCTCTGTCTCTCTACTCATAAAGAGCTCAATGCTAGTGTTGTCCTTGGATATGTCTCTCTACTCATAAAGAGCTCAATGCTAGTGTTGTCCTTGGATATCCATTCAGGGGTGATGATCCTTGATAAGACTGATTTTCCTAGAGGCATCCTAGGTTCTTGTTCCTTGTGCTCTTGATCTATGTCTCCAATGTTTGATTCAAGTATAATGGATCCGAATTCATTCGTGTTGTCAAGTAAGTTGGTCACCACATACATGGGTCCCTGCTTATCTATATACACCCCATTTTCGAATTTTTTCATAGGATGCTCAATTCCAAAGGATTATTCCTGATTCCTAAGTTGAACTACTGACCTACATAGACCATCCTTGTAAATCTGTGCACCTAGTGAGTTTGTCCTGATGTACTCCAATTGGGTTTTATAAGGACCCTCTGGTGTTTGCAAATGAGCAAGTCCCATTTCACCTCTAGGTTTCTCCATGCTAAACGACATCTCTGACTTGCTCGTGTTTGACCTCATCTCGTGGGGATAGTCACTCAATTGTTGTGCCCATGATCTTGCAGTGCGATTCACACTGGCTCTTGAGGATCTAACACTTCGCCGATTTGTTTTACCTATATGTTTCCCTAACCTAAGGTTCATAAATTTGGTTCCCCTTGTTATCCCAATGTACACACATAGCAATATTCCTTTATGTACCACTCACTTGTTCTTTTTTAATTCCTTTTGGTTTTCATCTAGTCAAAATTATGCTTGTCAGGTATAAATTTTAATTTCTTGAATAAGTTGTTGTGCACCAATCTTATGTTCTTTTTCCTTTTGGTTGTCGTATTAACATTATTCTTGGACTTGAATCCCTTAAGACTTCTTGGACTTATGCTCCTATCGCATCCTAAGTCTGAGTAATAGGGCTATGCCTTAGTAAGAAATGGAATTGACAATAGGGGGATATAGTGACCCTAATGCTCTCAATTGGCTCGAGCTTCTTCTCAACACCATTCCTTGCTTGAATCCTTTGTAGTATCCACAACTGTTGGTATGGAAGGTCCTAGAAACACTTAGATTTTTGGTCAAACAATGCAAAACCCTAATTTCTACTGAACATGGGAACTGTCGTGATGGTTCGAGGCAATCATGATGGTCTAGGACCATCGCGATAAACCAACCAATCGTGATGGTGAGGCATAGTCGTGATGATCCCAATCCCGAGGGTCTGAGGGATCACGATGGGATCAAAGTATCACGATGGGGTTGAAGGATCGCGATGGTGTAGACTGTCATGATGGAAGGGTCCAATCGCGATGGGATGATATGATCGCGATGATGCAACCAATTGGGATGGCATGAGCCAATCGTGATGGACCGTCAAGCTGTCACGATGGCATAAGCCAATCTTGATAGACCGTCAAGCTGTCGCGATGGCATGAGCCAATCACGATGGTTCGGCCTGTCGTGGAGGTGTGAGCTGATCGCGATGGTGTCTAACCATCGCGATAGTGCGCCTAATCTTGATGATCACAGCCTATCATGATGGTCCTGGCCAATCATGATGTGCGTGAAAAACAATGAATTTGGACAAATGTTTTGTGGTTTTTGTGCGACACAATGACGTTGTATATGCTACTGCAAATGTACTCTGAAAACTTCGGATATGGAGGCATGTCACAACAATCTACACATGGACAAGATGATGATGAAAAAACACAGAGAACTCACCAATTGCAGTAGCTTGTGTGCAAGGATGAACAATAATCCTACACGGAAGCTCTCGAACTCACAAAATCAACACTCACTTTCACACTCTCTCTCTCTCACTCTCTCACGCAAATGAGGAAAACAGGGAATGGTACGTGGATACGATGAAAAATGAAAATTTTGGGAGATGATGGAAATGTGAGGCTATGGATGGTGGATGTAGGGAGGTGATATGAAGCAAAAACTATGCAAAAACAACAATAAATTATCACAAAAACTCTATCTCCATACCTTCTAACACCTATCTCCTACAGTCTTACCATCACACGTTCGTCCTAGAGCTCGTCTCTAGCAACAATGTCAAATTTGGTGTTGCTCTAAACAAGGGCAAGTATCACATCGTGTAATTCCACCTCCTTAATTGTCAATCCACGAAAGAGTAAGGATGATATGAAGATCTTGAACCAGTGAAGTGCGCGAAGTGCACACACACATGGAAGAGACAATACGAGAGTCAATGGGAGGCAAATCACTTCTCATTACTATAAGTACAAGAACTCTCATACCAAGCTCATACCTCTAACTATCTAATCCCAAAAATGAGCTCTCTAGCTCTATTTATAGTTTTTGAGGTAACATGACATGTTTTCTAATGACCAATCTAGTTAAAATTTATGTCCTACACTACTTTTGGGAGATCAAATGAGGTCCAAAAAATGTGAAAATTGGTAGGCTTGCTCTATCTAGGCTTGCTAAGCTTAAGGACTCCTTGGCTTGCACAAAACGGAGCGTCGCAAGGTAAAATTGGATGATTCTATGTTACAATGGCTAGTGACAAGAATCACTATTGATGTTTCAAACAAGAATTGATCAATCTAAATCAATATTGACTAGAAATTTTATTAACAGAGCCCCCTTTGGTCTCCTTGCTCTGCTCCTCACATGCTTCCTCTTTGTTGAAACCGTGAACTGCTGCCAACAAAGGGCTATACGGGACTATTAGCTCTACCTTAACACCAAAAATTTCACAAAATCTTTTGAATTCAGCACTTATGAATCACTCCATTATCCATGTGTAAGCATCTCAGCTTTCTACCTGTTTGGGCCACATTGAAGGCCACATTGACCTTCTCCTTGCCCTTAGAGGTATTGTCATGCTTTGTTTCTTCTTGTTATCAATATTGTCATCTTTCTTTCTAAGTTTGCTTCCTAATACATGCATTTTAGTTTCTTATGACCTTCTCTACCACATTGACAGCAAGTCAGTTCTCCTTTGCCTTTTCTGTTGCTCCACTTTCTTTGCACCCTTCCTTTCATCTTTGTCCTTCCTTTAACCATGTTGGCTGAATTGCTCCCCTCCCTATTCGCTTTCCTACTAATTACCTCATTAATGATATAAGCCCTTATACCATCGAATGCAAGATTGGTGTTGTTGGACAATGATACAACAAAAATCTTCCAAGACTTGGCAATGTCATCAACAAAAAAAAATCACTTTCACTTTATCATCAAAAGTTGTTAGACATGAATCTTGAAGTTGAGGGAGAGTACATGTGAGCGAGGACAAGTGCTCTCAAGCACACTTTTAGATTCATTGACCTTCACATTGACAAGTTTACTCGTTAAATGAACTTGGTTCACAAGAGTAGTGTTTCATAAGTAACTCTTAACTTTTCCCACATTACATAAGCAGTGACAAGCCCCATCAAATCCACCAAAATCTCACCACATCATACAACCACCTTAATGTATATGATGGTTGTCTTGTTGAGATTACTCCAAACAGCGTCTATCATTCCCTCTGCTTTAGATTGTGCAAGAGCTTTTTCACATTCTTTTAAGAAAAGAATACTTTGAATTTTTGTCCTCCAACATCAAAACCAATTTCTTCAAACCTTTTTATTTCAAAGAAACTTCACTTTTGGAAAGGAAACTTCCATTTTGGATCTATTGGGTGTCAAAGAGAAGTAATAAATCAAAAATGACCAAAAAATGCAAAATCCCGAAATCTAAACTTTTTGGCAAAAAAATCAAAAATTGTATTATCTTAAAATTACCAAAAATTCTTATTGTTTTAACCAAAAAAATTGTACATGGCGAAAAGAGAATGGTCTAGTGAGCTTAAAATTGCAAGTCACTATTTATATCAGTAAAATGACATGAAACTGAACCTTCTCAAACCAGAATGACCTGCTGTAAGTTAATTTCAAATAAACACTACTTCCCACAAAAGTTTTACATTCACTCACACTCAATGTGAGTGTTAAGATGCAATAATGATCTGCAACCTTTTATTTCAGCAAGTATGATACTGACACACTCCTGTGAAAAGAGACTTAAACTTGAAACTTTTTTTGCAATGACTCTTCAAAAACATGAGAAATTACTTCATCTTCAGTATCTGCTGTTCTTCCAAAAGCAATACTTCTTCACAAAAAGTGAGGGTTCTTCGTAATGAAAATTACTCAAATGCAACATAATGCCTTCAGCTTAGCATAGGCTGAGGTAGAAAAACATTTGGAGCAACTTTGTCTGATGAAGCAACTCAAGTTTTTTATACCAAATGAAAGAGATCGCAAAGAGCTACACATGGTGTGCTCAATTGCTCCAAACACCGTGGGCTGATACATGAGAGAGAGAGAGAGGGGAAGGGGGGGGGGGAGAGAGAGAGAGAGAGAGAGAGAGAGAGAGAGAGAGAGAGAGAGAGAGAGAGCACTCAATGTGAACAAGAATGAACAAGAAGACATACATTAAGTTTCTAAAAAGTCTTTATCTTAAAATCTGAGATAAGACCTGAATTTTGTTAAAATGAAAACTTTGATCACTTAGTGAAATGTGAACAAGCCAAAGTGACCATAAGTCTTTTACAAAACATATAAATGCCTATACCACCCTAATTAGGAGGCCAAAAAAATATAAAAATATATCTGAAAAGCTCTAGATAAACACTATCACTTGGAAGGGTCAAAATATAGAAAAAGAGAGTGCTTGGGGCCTTAATCCCCAACAACCTCCTTGAAAGCTTCTCCATGTATGCAACAGCCCACATTGCACAAACCTGTCCACAAGAAAATGCAACATTTTTATTTCCCGCCCTTGAATTGGATTGTTCCTCGCATAAGATCAGCTTGAAATCCAATGGCTCACAAAAACCCCCAGCCATCCACAATCAACTCAAGTCCTCATCCGACTTATGATCAAAAACCTACCAATCTCGACACACTCTAACCTGTATTCTCCTCATCATGAAGGCCTTACGAACTAGAGCACCATGAAACACTGCCAATAGAGAACTCAAAGCATAACCGACACCTGCAAGTCTCAAAGCTAATCTCTCTTCAAGGTTCTTCATGAAAGATTAAGACCAATCTGAAAACTGCCACTCTTCCTAGAAGATTGCAATAGAGAACTCTTTTAAGTCTTGTAAGTCAAGAATCAGAGAGTATACTTACACTCTTCTTTATCCTACAAACCCCTGGAATGCTTCTCCCTTTCTTTGTCCTACAAACTCCTGGAATGCTTGTCCCTCTATTGATGATAGGCTACTAGTAAAGAATTCATTTCCAAAGTTGTAAATAGCCAAAATGTGTCACTAATTGGCAAATTGGAGCCTTCTGTTTACAGAACATAGGAAACTGCGCATTTTACTAATTTTTCAGCCCCTGAATCAGCTTCAGATCCCGAGTGTTCAGATCCTGAGTCAAATGTACCTGTACTCTTAGCCAATGTCCTCTAGAGCAATCTTATCAATACAAGCACTCATCAAATCATGAACCCACTTGCAAGAAGGGATTTTCATACACTGGCCAGACTTAAACTTTGGATTGACAACTGAGAAAATATAATCCAGACAACTAAGCAACCTATGGATTCCCTAAAACAATCTGTAAATTGTACGTTGAAAGCCTGCCTATGGATTACAAACAGGTAACATAAGTGCCCCACTGCCTACAACCAAGAAGTCTCAGTTCTAATTCCCAACTAAGGATGTATGCCACCCTGGAAAAGATTACTGAAAACAAACTGCTCTTTTTAGAGAGCTTCTCATCATTTCCCTAAAGATGTTGATTGAAAATCCATGAGAAGTGGGGAGAGGGGAAGCATGTAACAAACGACAGGGTTTTTAACCTATGGAACAATGAAACTCTGTATTATGAAAGGAAAAACAAAAGAATGCATCCTGGAATCCCTTTTGTTTCACATCGACATCTCAAGTGTTGTGCGTTCCATCTCTGGTTATAGTGCAGATGTCTTGGATGTCAATCAGAAACGAGGCAGCATCCAAAGACTGTTTTCCTGTTTTTAATTCTTCTGTATCTGTGTATGCATGTGCTCTTTTTTTTTGGGGGGAGGTATATGTTGATGTTAGTGACATGGGCATAAACATGCATAAGACAACACACACATGCCAACCATGATACACATGGACATAAACATACACAAATTTCACCAGACATGTACATATTGATATACATGACACTTATGCACCTGCAGTTAGCAGAGCAGAGCAACGTGCATGTTGCGCAAATGTCAGACCACATATCTGAAAATATTGAAAGTTCAAAGCATGTGCGAATTGCACATTGCTCTCTTAAGCATGCATACACAAACGTGATCAGCATATGCACATACATCACACATGATGGGAATGCAGCTGAAAATGCACAAACCTCATATATGCATATGCGTTCATGCTATGGATGATTTTTGCAAATGCATCTGAAGCTGCCCACTCACAGTTGACCACCTAATAGCCAATATTCCTACTCATAAGTCAAAGTTTCTAGTTCTCTCAATCTACCATTGACTTTTATCTTTATGCAGTACTCAGATAGGAAAGAAAATTCGTTGAACTATATACTGCTCAGATAAATAGAAGCCTTGCAGATAATGCATAAGCAGTTATTTTGTGTGTTGGATGCAAAAGGCAGATGACTTATGCCAGTAATCAAACTCTTTAATTGCCAGCTCAAGATCGGGAAGTCACAATAGCAACTTTCCAGAGGAAATGTGAAATGCTATCATCTTAATAAACACTATACAGTCCTGCAAAACAAATTCATCAAAAGAAACAAAGACAGGATAAAGTGACATATTATAAGTTGAATAAATTTTATGATGTGTACTCATTAATACCTCCCAAATTCCAAGATTCAAAAAGTTGCAGAATGCATGAAATTTAAAACATACAAATGATGGTGTTATTAAAATAGTCCTTTTTTTAATGAAAAAAAGAGCAATAACAAGAACAGCATGAATTCATGCACATCTGCTTTCAGGAAAACAAGACAGGAACTCTCCACATTTCACAATCCAATCAAATCAGCATTACAGAACGATCAGCTTGATCAGGATAGACATATTTCCAAGAAAAAGGCATCTATAAGACATAATTCTGCATCAAGTGTAAAAATAGCATACACACAAGAATGATTATAATGTTGGTGGAAATAACCTGCTTTGTCAAGGTGGTGGAAAATAGCTCAAGCTACTGTACTGCCAACGAGTCAAAAAGTCCTCTGCACCAAATGCTAAGATATACAAGGAATACATACAACCAAATTCAACTGGCATAAAGAGAGCCTTTGAGCAAAGTTTGAGGTGCAATTTCGTCATTTCATTCTTTTCCATTTCCTGTAATCTTACTTTTCAAGTCTTCAATATCCTGTATCAATTCCTTCCTGTTGTCCTGTATGTTAAAGAACATGCTTCGGTGAGCAAGTAATATAGATAACATTCTAAACAATAGACCACAGGATCAGAGAAGGACAGACAGACAGTTAAAGTAAGAATGAGGGCATTTACCTTGAAAAGCAAATACCTATAAACAAACCAGCCAGTGTAGGCCAAACCTAAAAGTTCGAGGAGCTTTGGTAGCTGGCTCAAACAGAACAATGAAACCATTATAACAAAACGTTGGAAAGCTAAAATCAATCAATAAAGACAACCTTAAAATCATTTTCCTTAAATGACGAAAAAACATTGAGGTAGTTACCAGTGGTACAGAATTTACAGCACCAATAATGGTAGATGACAACCATAAAGCAACAAGCGCACCCCCTCCATATATAAAAACATTTGTCTTGTCCTCAATGGCATCCCACTGCAAAATTATACCCGAATCAAAATAGCATAAAAGCACGCTGTTGTCAAGACCATAGACACTGAAGTGAAACGCCCATCCATCATTAAACATTGTCACTGTGACTTGAGCCATTAAAACTAATAAAATGATCAAATGAAGAATTATCTTCTCCAAATAGAGCTTTAAAAGGTGAATGTCAAAATTTTTTCCACAAGAGATTCATCTCTCTTTCTCTTGAACTTGATAAAAATAGGAGTTATTATCTCATATATTTTGAGTGCTGTAAATCCATTATCCAGTACTTCATGACAATTAGTAGCCATGGAAGCTTCCTTAACAGAAAACACTACAAGGTATTGGGAACTTACATTTCCTTATGCATTTCTTTTTTTTCCCCTCATGCGTTTCTTTTTTTCCCCCTCATGCAAATGATTGATCATCCAAAAACAAGGTTAGGCCAAGTGGAAAATCCTAAATCAAGCACAAAGAAAACCAGCCACTGCCTTTTAAGTTCTGAGAACTTCTAAAACGTGGCAATTATGCCGTGGCCCGTACCTTGGCTTTTAAATCTGCGAGGAGCTCTTCTGTTTGCACACTGGATGAAGTAGAAGATTCATCTGTGGAAGGCATTGCTCGCACAAGGTTTGGTGAAGTGCGGTTGAAAACTGCAAAAAGAGATGAAGCTTTTGTACTCATAATCACATGATGGAATAGACATGATGTTCTACGAGTTGCCAAAGTGAAAAAATATATCGCAGTGGTAACGAAGTGTCCATAAACTTGAAAGCAATATCAAGTCTGTGTTAATCATAAATACATGCTGCATTGACTAGGTCTCGTGTTACTTAAATATCATTCCAACTTGATCACCTAAGAGTATACTTCAACGGCATATTACTTGCTAGCCATAAAGAGAAAATCTATATGATTGACGTAAACAACGAATACTAGAATCTATGTCTGTCTTCACGCTTATCAACCACAGGATGCCTGTCTTCACGCTTACTTGCTAGCCACAAAAAGAAATCTCTATGATTGACGTAAACAATTCAATTCCTGGTGCTGAAGAAGATCATATTCTCACTTTGAATGGAGAAGTCAACATCCTTCAATGCAGTAACCATATAGAAGAAATCAAAGCTTAAACCTTCTCAGAAACGCTATGCAAGTTCAGAAAACCACAATAAAATGCAGCAATGAGATATATTGCAACATATGCAGGTTTGATGAGCACGTGCAGTCCGTTGAGAAGTATTGAAATAGATCTACATGTACGTTTATCAATGTACATTTATCAAGGACTTGAAAAAAGGAGGAACAGATATCCTATATGAACGGCCATAAAAAGGACAGGCTTCAAAGTTTTCGCAAAGGAACTTATATATGCATACTTCGGTAACTCAGGGATGTTTTGCATCTTCGAAGCAACAGATAAACTGAAGATAAAGTATAAACTGATATCCTAAACGCGTAAACGCTTCAGAATGTCAAAGAGAAGATAGAAGGAATAAACATACCAAACAATGAAAAAGACATAAAAATATATCCAAATCCGTCTGTTGATGTCCGTTTATGAATAATCAAACGAGTCATTCTACGATTAAATATAATACGTAATAGTTCAATGTCGTTTCCCATACGAAACTTTGGATTTGTTCAAACACTCAGTTACCACAAAAAAGAAATGAGTAATCGCCAAGACACTGTTCTTTCTGCTCGAAGGACTTACGATGCACCTAAACTGCATACAGTAGTTAGAAGATGCGTATAAAATACAAACAAAGAGCATCAGATCGAAGGTCGAAAAATCTAAACTGAGAGAAACGAGTTTTCCAACCTTTCTGCGATATCGGCTGCCTTAAGGGTCTTCCGCGCCGCAATGCACATGTGTTGGCAGGTTTTCGGGATGAGAAACGGTGTTCCGGAACTGAAGTATAACTGCACGTGATTGTCACAGCTGCTCCAGCCATGGTAGCCATCGCTCCGAGCTTAACCTTTACAGTTCGTTCTTGCTGCTAGTTTATGGGAGTCTACTACACATACTATTAGGCACTCTATTAGACATCCCATTCGGGTTATATTATATGAACAAAGAAAACCGATCGGATGAGCGAGATACATGAACTGTTTTGGAGACTATGATATGATATATTTTACAAATGTTGAATCTTATCATAGTGAAACCACGAAATAGGAAAAGCTTATTAGCCGTGGCAATGCAAAATAACGTTAGGTTCACAGAGAGTGGCAGCACAAATGCTTATTCCAAATGTAAATATTTTATTGGTTAGACAAAAAGCAAAATGTTCTGGCTCTACCATTTCTTGAGAAGACTTTCCCCTCGCTACATTTTTGTGCCGCTTTGACACCGAAAGGCTACCAATACCTTTAAGTATGTCCATGTAATTTAAAAAAAGGCTACCACTCTAAGTGAATTCAAAAGGGCGGCACTCATGCTGACTCAGCAAAACAGTGCCGTCCTATGTGAATTCACCCTAAGATCCATATTGAAAAGAAATATGAACTCCAAGATTCTAACGTTTTGCTCAAGGATTCATGAGAATTCGCCCACTAAAAATGTTCGTTCTCATCTAGAAGATACTTTGGAGTCCTTGAGCATGAATTATCCAAAACAATGCCTAGGTTCAATCCTTCAGTTCAATATGCTATAATTCAACAACCAAAACAAGTCATAACATGTGTCATTAACACTCTTGAGCCATGGGCTAAAGGTCCAAGATTCAAGTCTTATTGATCGGTTTTTACCTGAATCTTTGATGTGGAGGAAAAAAGGAATCCCTTGTGGGTGTGCGTGTGTGTATATCCATTCTTTCAAAATTCATAGTTATAGGGAGAGTAGATCGAAAGATCAAACTCCCTGAAAGAAGTATGGCATCATAATCTTTGATGTGGAAGATAAACGAATCCCTTGTGAATGTGTGTGTGCATCATAAACAATAATCGCCAAGTATGGACTTGATGGACATCCACTCCCTAGAATCATCACTCGAATTCTTCAACAAATAAGGCTTATTGAGAGCACACTAGGGCCTTTTTCTCATGTGCCAGCACACTAAGGCCTATTGGGGCACTTTTTCCCCACTTTCGTTGTCTTTACCCTTGAGTTATATGTGTTTATATAACCCTAACATATTGCTTTTCTTTGTATGTTTTCATGATGTGCTCATAAGCTTCTTCTTCGTCATGCTTTAAGCTCTTTTTTTATCATGTTTCTCTTCATGTGTTTTTGCTCTTCAAATTATTCTACCATAGCAACATTCTTGGCATTATTGGCACATTTATTATATTTCTACCAGATGTAATGAGCATTATTGGGCTGACATATACATTATTGGATTGAGATATACATTAGTGAGATTGAAGAGCAAGGCTCATCATAATTTGCATTGCATTTGAGATCAGTTTTACTTTTGCTCACACTATTATGATTGTTATATAAATAGCTTCATTTTTTGTGTAAATTTTCCTTTTTTGTTTTTTCGTTTGTCGTTACAAGTCTCTAAAATCTGATAAGTATAATAAAGCGTCATAGGTACTTTTGTTCATTTCTGGAAGAAAATAGTCAATTTTTGCATTATTGTATAGTCAATAGCCATGATTTACTTTGGAAGAAAATAGTCAATAGCCATGATTGGTAATAGTGATGTATTTTGCTTGTTCCTTGTTGATAATAAGTTGGATAGCATGCATGATATCCGATGTACTCGTAGTAAAGTGTCTATGGAATATTCCATAGGATGTTAACTTATGTCCATATGAAGGTAGAGTTTGTTGTTAAATACTTCTTAACCAAACTGGGGTTCTGGGAATTGGGGTTACTAATAAAGAATATTAGTTATTTCTACTCTCTTTATCGTAAAATACTAGAATTCATACCATATTGTTCCACACAGAAGACATAAATTTTGATAGAGAATCTTTAACTTTAGGAAAGAAATTACACAACAAGTATGTAGGCAAGATAAGCATTGTAACAATGTGATTGTATTATGAAGAATGAAATTACAAGTCCATGTAAGCATAGAGCTTCTATGGCACCGTAGACATCATCCTCATCATCACAGTCTCTTCTTTAGTTTGAAGGAGAACAGTTCTACAAGAAGAGGAATGTGGAGAGGTTTCTCTTCTTTGGAATTCCTAACGGTTTATACTCCACTGTTCTAAGTAAAAGAATAATTACAAAAGTTAAGTTTGGGGTCTTCACCGGAGGCATGTTAACATCAAGATGCATAGTGGACAAAACCCACAAAATCAAGTCTTATGAGTCATCATTCCCTTACTCTATCCAAAACATGAAGGAATTCAGCAAAAATAGACCTAAGAAGTAGCTACCTTGATTGTAGATTGGAACTCCTATTTAGAACATTCTGCAATTCTCCACCATGCCTTCAAAACTACTTTGCACCACCTTGGCCTCGACGTAATCTAAAGATACCACTTCAAGAAAATTTTGGCTGGTCATGGCAGCTTTCGCAAGCTAAGACTACAACACTTGGGACTGTTCTTCTTTCTGAACTAATTCCACATCCTTGGCTTCAATGAAATGCCTCAGCTCAGCCTGAATATTTATTTGTTATGTAATTTGACTTCTTTATATGATAAAATAATACTCTTTTCTACAACTATTTGCTTCACATCTTGTAATTATCATTCTATTTCCATAATATTAAGTTTAGCTAAGGAAGCTTGTAAATAATTTGTTCAAGGACAATACTTGTGTAGTGAGACTCTCTTTTTATATCTACAACTTACAGACTGTATTCCGCAAATTACAATTATCGGCTTGAATTCTTTTCATCTGTTCTTTTTCATCCTATAATTATTCACATTGGATGGTTTGTTCTTCTTCTCTTTCTTCCATTCAAGCTTCTAAATCGATTATGGCCCTAGTCTGTAGAAATATCACCCCTATTGGCCAAACTATCTTCAAGCTCTTGAATTTTTTGTTGAAGTTGTTTGTTTTTTATAATCATGCTTTGTTTCTCTACTTCCCACTTCCAAAAATTAATTTCTTATCTTTCCATTTGTAGGGAGCAAAGATTCAGCATATGAGCAACATCTGCTACGCTACTTATTATCATATGATAGTCCTTCATGAACCAAGGATAAATGCGGGATGAACAAGCAAGAGTGGGCAATTGAATGAACGGGTCTTTAATCTATTTATTGAATGAAAGGAATTGCATTGATCCCTTTAAACTATTGTTCTTTATGTCTATCAGTTTGGGACTACTGATCTGTATCATCTTGGCTTCTATCCGTAGTATGTTGATCAAAATTTGTCTGTCGTCAAGCTTCCAATTCTTCTTGCCATCACATTTTTTCTTGTTGCTTCCATTTTACTTTGTCCTCTTCTAATTGATGCCTTTCCTCCTCAGCTTGAGTCGCTTGTTGTTGCTGTTCTATTGCAAATCGTGATGCTTCTTCCTCTTGTGGCATCATTCTTCCTCTTCTGCATGAGGACGAAAATTACCCCTATCCCGAGCTTTCCTTAATGCTTCCTCCTCATCCCAGTGCAAGACTTCTCTCAAAACCTCCAATTTTCTTCTTTTATTTTCCCTCTCTTCCTCTCTCGCCATAGTAGCCACACCTAGCCTCTCATGCTATCATCGAAGGTCCTTGATACAATCTTCCTCCAACACTTCTTCCGAAATTGTTGAACAATAGACAAGGGTCCTATCAAAATCACTATCACACCTTTATTGTTGAGGCGCAACTGATGTGCAATGTATACAACATCGAGTATTATCTTGGTTTCTGCATTGATTATAAGTTCAAAAGCAAGAACGTTCTCTCATTTCTTCTCCAATTGCTTATTCATCTTCAAACCAAAGGAGAGAGACATTGGGTGAACTAGTATGCATTGCCAATTAAGCATCGCATAGTCAAATAAACCCCTACGAGTGATCCACTCAATGTGTGTTCACAATAGCCTATTTAGTACGTGAACCTGGTGTTATACATTATGGAATATGTTGAACAATGCATTGTTGGAGTGTTAATTTATTAATGTATTAATGTGTTTTGGTGTTTTTGATATAGCAGCTGAAGGTTCGTGAGGGCGTGAAAGCATGAAGGGCGGACATCAATAATCCAACTTTAGGGTGGACATCAATAAATCCAATTTATAATTTAGTTTGTAAATAAATCGGCATAGAAGGTTCTATTGTTAGAAATAGTTAGAAAAATAATGGTTAGAATAAGGGTCATTGTAGACCGCATTTTCTGATATTAAAAGAAAGGCTTTCTATGAAAGTCACCAACTTTTAGTTTCACGCATGCTTTTCGAAGCCGCTCTCATGTAACCACTCTTCTCGACGTAATAAAAAATTCCTATAAATACACGCACTCTATGGAATGTCGAAACAAAGTGCATGGGGGGAGATTGCACACAATACTGCGTTCAGTCTCGTCTCTTGCTGTCTCTATTTTTTTGTGTGTTTTCTACGTTCATAACCTCTGTGTGCGTGTGAGCAAGATCCTGATAATAGTGGTATCAGAGCCTTGCACGCGTCACTACAGAGGGATCTGTTTTTGTTCGTTTTGGCGAATTGTTGTTTCCGTTCGGTTTGGCAAATTGATCTCTGTTTCGTTGTTCTCTATTTGCGATCCGATTTCGATTCCGATTCCAGCCCCGTTTCCGTTTCCGTTTCTCTTTCTATTTCCTTTTTCATTTCGGGTTCTAGTTTCAGTTTTCTATTCCTGTTCCAGTTCCAGTTCCAGAACCAGAACCTACGTTTACACCTACGGTTACACCTACGTTTACACCTACGTTTACTCCAAGGCGTCGACTAAGGCATCTTAGTGTCGACCAAGGCGTCTTAGTATCGACTAAGGCATCGACTAAGGCATAGAACTTAGGCATAACTTAGGCATTACATTGGCATCACTGGCACCCAAGGCTCCCTTGGCGACCGTTGGCTACGCATGAACCAATTTTAATGTATGAGTGGCAATAAGGACTTTTAGATTCACCAAGGTGGGAGGATTTGAACCCACAACCTCACCCACACAAGAGAAGTGTTTTACCACTACACTATCTCTTTGTGTTGTCACTCTACTTCTCTTTTCTTATATTTAACATAACTTTCATCTCTTTCTTACTTTTTCAATTCCCAAGAACAACCATTCCGTTTACATTTTAACTCAAACAAACTCAAATTTTTTTTACACATATTGAGCAAGAAGGTTTTGTCTCTACATCCTCATGGACCCCATGAACAACATGGAGGATTTCGGCGAATCACCTCTACCCGAGGTCACACTCGAGCAACAACTGGAGCTCCTGCGGCATGAATTACGAGGTGCTTAAAACGAGATCCGACAGCGCGATGAGATACTCGAAAGATGCAAACTAATGAAGACAACCTTACGAGGGTGGTCAAAGCTATTGTCTCTGCCTATTCGAATGGCACACATTCCAAGATTGCCGTTAAGAATTACCAGTTTTTATGGTTTGATGGCCGTAAGGATGGCCTTTAATCCTTTCATGGCTTTCATAGTTTGATGATTTTTATACTGATGAAACCTATGCTGAAAGTGAAAAAGTCAAATTTGCCACTAACTATTTAGTAGGAAAATCTCAACTCTGGTGGAATGTCCTGTGGCACAGTACTGAGCATCCAATAAGGCTTTCCAAGAGAAAGTGAAGGATTCTTTTCTTCCTCCTCAATACCATTTGCATATTCGACGTGCATAGACGACCCTTACATGAAAGGAGGGTGATACAGTTACTACCTACACGGAGCGGTTCTGGCAAAATCTACTATTGGTTCGAATGCTTGAAGATGTACCAGAGGATAGCTTGTAGCAAAAATATGAAGATGTTTTAGAGGTGGGAATCCAAGCTAAGCTTCACACCTTATGACCTACAACCCTCAACGAAGCTATATCTTTCACCTATGATGCAGAAAAAGAATTCCAGTCCATAACTAACTCACTTCGTCTACAACAACCACGTCAACGACCACTTTTTGTTAAACCAAATCTTCCCATTGAAACGTAATTTTAATGCCCCATCTTACCCTAGTTTTCTGTTGTCAGGATCTTGCTCACGCGCATACAGAGATTACGGACACATAAAACACACAGAGAATAGACGCAACAAGAGACGAGACACAACGCAGTATTGGGTGCAATCTCCCCCCATGCACTTTGTTTCGACAGTCCACAGAGTGCATGTATTTATAGGAATTTTGATTACGTCGAAAAGAGTGGTTACAAGAGGGTGGCTTCGAAAAGCAGGCGTGAACTAAAAGTTGATAACTTTTACAGAAAGCCATTGCTTTCAATAACAGAAACTGTGGTCTACAACGACCCTTATTCGAACCATTACTTTTCTAACAATAGAACCTTCTACGTAGGTTTATTCACAAAATAAATAATAATTATTCGGATTATTGATGTCCGCCCTTTCACGCCTTGCACGCTCCTCACGAACCTTCAGCTGCTATATCAAAAACATCAAAAACATATTAATACATTAATAATTTAACATTTTAACAATGCCTTGTTCAATAATATACAACATGCCTCTCAGTTGACAAGCAACTGACCTCAGTTGATAAAAGAATTCAACACCCTAACAATTGTAATGCAGTGTTTAACATATTCCATATTACTGTTACAATCCAACAATGCATTGGCCAACATATTTCATATTACAATCCAACAATGCATTGGCTATTCGATATTTCAATCCAACAATGCATTGGCCAAAATATTTCATGTTACAATCCAACAATGCATTGGCTATTCGATATTTCAATCCAACAATGCATTTGCCAACATATTTCATGTTACAATCCAACAATGCATTGGCTATTCGATATTTCAATCCAACAATGCATTGGCCAACATATTTCATGTTACTATCCAACAATGCATTGGCTATTCGATATTTCAATCCAACAATGCATTGGCCAACATATTTCATGTTACAATCCAACAATGCATTGGCTATTCGATATTTCAATCCAACAATGCATTGGCCAACATATTCCATATTGCAATGCAACAATGCATTGTTCAACATTTTCCATAAGGTATAACATGCCCCTCAGTTGAACAAGCAACTGACCTCAGTTGATAAAAGAATAAACATGGATGGCCAGTCACATGTTTCATCACTGAATAAAGAAAATAGGCATGTGCCATGTAAAAATACATGCATGGAAATGTTCATGGAGCTGTTACATTAATGTGTTTGTGTATGATATGCAAAAATTAAGTAAAAAAAATGTAATCCAAAAGTGATGACAAAAATGAATATCTGGATATGATAAAATAATAATGAATTTTCTAATCATGAATTTATACTTGAATGCATGTGCATATGAATTTTGTAAAAATTTCGGCAGCATAACGGTGTGATTTTGAAAACCGGAAAAATTTCTGAACAAACAAGTTTCATGATATTTGTGCCAACAGGCACAATCTATGCACAAAGAGACCAAAAGGGGATTACACACACTGACAAATATAGTGTTTTCTCCTCGCTAACCTATAAGAGAAATACATACCTGTCCCGGCAATAAGAATTCATGTACCATACAAGACAAACCATGTTTAAACGATGCGTATATTCCATGTACGATGCAAAACATGCATGTCCAAAATGTAAGTGGATGCAAAAAGAAGACAACTATGCATATAAATTGACAAGAAACGTATCTGGATGGTTACAAAGTAATTTGCCAATGTGTGCAGGTGCTGAAGATGATCCACCCCTTTATCATAATAGCATGACAATATGCCTTCAGGAATCGAGGCTACGAAAAGATGATTAAAAAAAAATTTGTTTGATGATGAATGGGTAAAGTCCAAATTCTTTCGATCTTGGAAGAGAAGCTCAAAAGATATGTTATAGCCACTCTATAAAGAGATCAGAGATATCTTTCCATAGCAGTAAAACAAAATCTCAAAAATTAAAGGTAATATGCTCCTATAGACTAAATTCAATATGTAAATACATCACAGTTATCAAACATGTAAGGTAAACTATAAAGGTAAGAATGAATCTTTAAACTCTTCTTGAAAAGCCTTCCAGGTGCGTGGACAATCTGCACGACGAGAAAGATCATTCCACCATAACTGCGCTCGTCCTACCAAATAATTGGTGGCAAACTCAATTTTCTGATTTTCTGAATATAACCCATCGGAAAAGAAATCGTTGAATAGGGATAGCCATGATAAGACAAAGCGGCCATCTTTTCGTCCGTCGAATTGAAGCATAGCATAACGTCCTTGTATGGCTTGTTGAAGTGCTTGAAGTTCTTGGTTCATAATCTCTAACTCTTGTTCGAATGAAACTCCAGGTAAAGGTGAATTACTGTAATCCGCCATGGTGCTCTTGGATCCTTGCTCTCAACCTTGGTTTATTGAACCTTCTTGTTTGCAACCTTGGTGTCTCGATCCCGTGTTCTCAACCTTGCTTGGTATCTTGAACACTCAATCAAGTGCCACCCAAATATGACCAAGGATTTCACCCTTGCAAGGTAGCTCATTGGAACTTTCGTTCCGAGAGCTTTCCAACGGTATATTACACGCCTCAATCCGACCTATGGATTGAAAGTTACACTTGATTCTTTGTTGGGTCCATCCTGGAAATTGCCGCGAGCGCCTTGCACAAGTACCAAAGAAAGAGAGAGAGAGACTTGAGTACAACTCCAAGAGATGGTGGAGTGGTCAAAGTACTTCCCTTGAAAGTAGGAGGTTGTGGGTTCAAATCCTCCTACCTTAGGGACTCTAAACCTCTCTATTACCACTCAAAAATTAAAATTGCCTCGCGCGTAGCCAACGGCTGCCAACGGTCGCCAAGGGAGCCTTGGGTGCCAATGTTGCCAATGTATTGCCTAAGTTATTGCCTAAGTCGACGCCTTGGAGTAAGCCGAAGGAGAAGACGTAGGTGAAGCGAACAGAGAACAGAGAACAGAGAACAGAGAACAGAACCCTCTGTATTGACGCGTGCAGAGCTCTGATACCACTGTTGTCAGGATCTTGCTCACGCGCATACAGAGATTACGGACACATAAAACACACAGAGAATAGACGCAACAAGAGACGAGACACAACGCAGTATTGGGTGCAATCTCCCCCCATGCACTCTGTTTCGACAGTCCACAGAGTGCATGTATTTATAGGAATTTTGATTACGTCGAAAAGAGTGGTTACAAGAGGGCGGCTTCAAAAAGCAGGCGTGAACTAAAAGTTGATAACTTTTACAGAAAGCCATTGCTTTCAATAACAAAAACTGTGGTCTACAACGACCCTTATTCGAACCATTACTTTTCTAACAATAGAACCTTCTACGTAGGTTTATTTACAAAATAAATAATAATTATTCGGATTATTGATGTCCGCCCTTTCATGCCTTGCACGCTCCTCACGAACCTTCAGCTGCTATATCAAAAACATCAAAAACATCAAAAACATATTAATACATTAATAATTTAACATTTTAACAATGCCTTGTTCAATAATATACAACATTTTCCTTGTCCACCGCAATCCAATTACTCAAATGCACCTATTGCTTCATCTCTCCAACCTACCAAACCACCTACCCTACAAACTTCAGTGATGGATGCCCAATAGAAGCAACCACGAATCACTTGGTGGAATTGTAGCAAACCTGGACATACAAAAACGAAGTGCCGATTGCGACCCCTTAACATGAAACTAGCTGTAGCTCAATTACATAACATGGAGGCCCACAATGAAGAAATTCCTCCTCTTTGGACAGAGGAATCATTGGAGAAGGACTTAAGTATCTTGGGTAATGATATCTCTCTTCATTCTCTACTTTGCATGCAGGTACTATAAACAACAAACTCGTTAAAATTCTACATGACGATGGTAGTTCACATGACTTCATTTCATACTTATTAACACAAGAAGTACAAGATGTTACGATTAGCATAGGTCCATATGTTGATTTACAAATGTTTTTAATTACACCTTTGCAATCTTACGATGTTATACTAGGTATGCCTTTTCATCATCATTATAACCCATGGATTGACTACCATACACATACCTTTAATTTTGAAGGATTCAATTAATGCATTGTTTTTGTTAATGTCATCAATGATTATACTCATACACTTCCTGATGCACATAAAACTTTCATGACTACTTACAAGGATTGTTTTATGTCTGAGTATCCCTCTGAACTACCACCATCTCGAGGATCCTTTGACCATAGCATAGACTTAGTCCCTGGTAGTTCTCCTCCTCATAAAGCACCTTATAGACATGGCCCACTACACCAAAAGGAAATAGAAAACCAAGTAAAAGACCTACTACAGAAAGGACTTATAAGGCCTAGTTGTTCCCCATTTGGAGCACCAGTTCTCTTAGTAGAGAAGAAGAATAAAACTTATCGAATGTGCATTGATTATAGAGCCCTTAACAAGATCACAATAAAGAATAGATACCCCATACCTCAAATCGATGATCTTTTAGATAAATTACGAGGAGCTCGTTTCTTTAGTAAAATTGATCTAAAATCAGGATACCATCAGATTCGTATAATGCAAAGTGATATTTTTAAGACTTCCTTTATAACTCAAATAGGTCATTATGAATTTATGGTAATGCCCTTTGGACTTACTAATGCCCCTGCTACATTTGCACGAATGATGAACAACATTTTTCTTGATTACCAAGCTTTTTTTCTTGTATTTTTCGACGATATAGTTGTTTATAGTAAGAATGTTAGTGAGCATGAGATGCATCTTAAAACAGTTTTTCATTTACTACGAGAAAACACTCTTTACGCTAATTGTGAAAAGAGTTACTTCTTTCAACGTAAGCATCTAGGACATATTATTTCAAGTGAAGGTGTGCATGTGGATCCAAAAAAGTGTTGATATATTTAGGTAGTGATGTGTGTGAACACACTAGGACCGCCGGGGCACTTTTTTCCCTCTTTAGGAGGTTTTTTTCCCCCGGCTTGTATATACGCCTATTGCCCTAATGGGCTACTTATCTTTGTACATTCTCTAGTAATACATTCAGTATTGTGTGTTTGTGCTCCAAGCTTCTTCTTCTTCCTTGTGTTGTTCGCGTGCTTCCGTAGACGTCTATCTCCAACAATTGGTATCAGAGCAGGTCGTCGCTTCTTCTAGGGTGCCGTCGACACTCCTCCGTTTGCAGTCTCAGATTCGCATGAAATTTGGTGAGCATACTCAGGGTGTTTCCGAGATCAAAACAGCTTTGTTGTTGGTGCCGAAATCACGATCTGAGCTCGTTTCGGCCTCCGAATGCAGTATCGCAACACTTGTGCAGGCTATTTTGTCCTTTTGTGCCAAAGGTATATACCAGTTTCTGTTCGCCAGTTTAAGCATCTCAAAGTCTGCTACAGGTCTAGCAGAGCTCGTCTGGGCAGTTCCGTTCAACTTTTTGAGATACAGTCAATTTTCTGCATCAAGGTATTTTAGTCACCGGCCATGGCTGAAAGCAGTGATGTATTCCATATGTTGGCTGTTGAGGATAAGTTGAATGGTACCAACTACCCATTATGGGCTTATATGATGCGACATGTATTGGTTGCAAAAGGATTGTGGAACATTGTGCAGGGTGTTGAAAGACGTCCTGTTACACCTGTAATGACAGGTACTGCAAATACAATTGCTGGAGCTGATGAAGATGGTGTCGAAGATGATATTCCACAGATTCCTGTTCGTGTTGCTATTTCTGTTGCACCTACTACAAAGCAGATTTGCTGGGATGGCAGAGATGCCCAGGCACATGCATTGATAGCTTTGTCTGTCAAACGTGCCATTATTCCTCACATTCGCTCTTGCAGAACAGCAAAGGATGCTTGGGATACACTTACCACTTTGTACCAGGCTAGGAATGAGGCTCGTGTTGCTTATCTCCGAAAACAGTTGGAGAGTGAGCACATGAATGAAGGTGATTCTATGGACAGTTTTCTTACAAAGATCAAAGACCTGAAGGAACAATTGATTTTTGCTGATGAGGTTATACCAGATAGCTCACTTGTGCAGACCGTTCTAAATGGTCTTCCTGATTCATATCAGAGTTTTGCCTCTACTCTTTGGTTGATGATGAAAGGCAATCCGAATGCCTTGTCATTTGAGGAATTAGTCTCTGTTCTGTTGCAAGAAGATCAGTCCAGGCAGAATAGGTCCATTATGCGTGTTGCAGATCAAGCTTTCCTGGCTAGTCAGAAGGGCAAAGGAAAATGGAGCTCTTCTACTAGTAAGCAGAAATCTGCAAATGCTGCACAATCGAAGAACCAGGATAAAGATGAGAAGAAATCAGAAAAGCAGAAATTGTTCTGCAAGTACTGTGAAGGAAATGATCATATTATAAAGAACTATCCAAAACTGGCTGCTAAAGAGGCAAAGAAGAAAGAGGCTAGAATGGTTGTTGCAGAGGCCTCTACACCAAAAACAGAGTCTGCAAATCTTGTGTAGGAAGAAGAATGGGCGTTTACTACTGTCTGCAGTTTTGACCCATCTTCTCATGATCAGTGCATGTCTGTAGTAGACTCAGATGTTTGGTAATTTGACAGTGGGGCGACCAAACATATTACCTCGCAGCGCAGTTTCTTCTCTTCACTCGAGCTTGCCCCTACAGGGAATACTGTCACATGCGCCAATAACTCCTCTTATCCTGTTATGGGGGTTGGTAAGATCATTTTGACTATTGTTGATGGTAGTTCTTTCACTTTGTCAGATGCTTTATTTGTGCCAGGGATAAAAAAGAACCTGTTATCAGTTTCTGCATTAGCCAAGATTGGCTTGGTTGTGAAATTCGTTGATGACAGGTGTATAGTCTATGATCTCTCAAATGGCAATGTGATTATTGCTTCTGGCATTTTATGTCGTGGGCTGTATAAGCTCATAGACTATGAAAGATCTGTGAATGATTCGGCATGTGCAGTTCATGATTCTCAGGCTATGTCAGATGCAAAGCTTTGGCATGCACGCTTTGGTCATCTGAATTTTGCTAGTTTGTTACGCCTGCAGAAATCTGAAATGGTGTCCTCTTTGCCCAAACTTGAGGCACCTGGAAAACATGTTTGTGAAGGCTGTATTTTGGGCAAAATGCAGCGTTCTTCCTTTCCAAAAGATGGTTCAGTTTGGGCTACGCAGAAATTGCAGCTTGTACATAGTGATGTCTGTGGTCCTATGTAGACACCCTCTTTTGGAAATTACCTTTACTTCGTGACTTTCATTGATGATTTTTCCAGGCATGCATGGGTATATCCACTCAAAGCAAAGTCCGAAGTGTTCATGTGCTTCAAACAGTTTTTGGTTTTGGCTGAAAATCTGTCAGCATGTAAAATGGGCACCCTCCATTCTGATCGAGGGGGGGAATATATGTCTTCAGATTTTAATGCATTTCTGGTTGAACGTGGGATAAAACGCCAGTGTACAGTGCCGTATACACCTCAACAGAATGGAGTTGCTGAACGAAAGAACAGGTCACTCATGGAGATGGCGAGGTGCATGGTCAAAAGTCAGGCTTTACCACATAGTTTCTGGCTTGAGGCTGTCATGTGTGCAGCATATGTACTGAACAGGTGTCCCACTAAAGCGTTGCAGTCTACCACTCCATATGAGGCTTGGCATGACCGCAAGCCATCTGTTGCTCATCTGCGTGTTTTTGGTTGTTTGGCATATGCATTAGTGCCTGAACAACATCGCAGAAAATTGGATGATAAGGCAGTAAAATGTATTTTTGTTGGGTACAGTTCTGAAAGTAAAGGCTATCGTCTGTATCATCCACAAACTAAACGCATTCTGGTTAGCCATGATGTTGTCTTTGTGGAAGATGCTATTCAGCCATTGCTTTCATGTACTAAGGAGACATTTGTTAGCTCCAAAGACATGTATGATACGTTGATGCCTCTTTTTACAGGTGGACAATCTAGTGCTGGTCCTAATGAGGCAACTTCTCAGCCCTTGCAGGTTTCATATGATGATGCAGATCATTCTATTTCTGATGCAGATTTACATGATGCACTTGTTGATGAGAGAGCTGATATTGAGCAGGCAAAAACTATGCCAAAACGGCTGGTGCAGACTTTGCGTGACAGCAAATTAGATGCACCTTTGTCATATCGTACTCGTTCAGGCTCTCATAGTGCCTCCTTTGCATCAGATTGCTATGCTATGGCTGCGTCTAGTCTCTGTGATGAGAATGAGCCTGTTTCTTTTGATGAAGCACAGAATTCAGAAAATTGGATGGCTGCCATGCAATCTGAATATGATGCTATAATGAAGAATGGTACATGGTCTTTATGTGACTTGCCTCCTGGCAAGAAGGCCATTGGCACTAAGTGGGTATACAAGCTGAAGCATAAACCTGATGGTACAGTTGACAGGTATAAGGCTAGGCTTGTTGCAAAGGGTTATGCGCAAGAAAGAGGCATTGATTTTGATGAGACCTTTGCACCTACATGCCGTATGACTACTGTTCGGAGCATTTGTGCACTTGCAACCCATCATGGTTGGAATGTACATCAGTTGGACATTAAAACAACATTTTTGAATGGTGACTTACATGAAGAAGTGTATGTTTTTCAGCCCCGTGGCTTTGTGCAAAAAGGGCATGAAAACCAGGTGTGCAGGTTAAAGAAGGCATTATATGGTTTAAAGCAAGCACCACGTGCTTGGTATGAGAAGATACATGCCTATCTGGTTGCACATGGTTTTGTGAATAGTCCAACTGAAAGAACCTTATATGTTAAGCATGCTTATGATGTGCTTCTGATCATTGTTGTCTATGTTGATGACATGCTGCTCACTGGTCCTATTGAGAAGCATATTGCTGATTTCAAGGCTGATTTGCATGCCTCATTTGAGATGTCTGATTTGGGGCATTTGCATCACTATTTGGGCATTCAGTTTATGCAAGTTGATGGTGGAATGGCTTTGTGTCAAACGAAATATATTAACACATTATTGCAGCGTTTTGGCCTTGAAGATTGTAAGCCTATTGCCACTCCTATGGAGACAGGTTTACGATTGAGTCTTCATGATGCTGGAGATGCATTTGATGCTGTTCTCTATCAACAGGCTGTTGGATGCTTGATTTACTTATGCATTACTCGGCCAAATATTCAGTTTGTTGTCTCACAGATGAGCAGGTTTATGCATTGCCCAGGAGTCACGCATTGGAAGGCGGTTAAGCGCATCTTTCGCTACTTGAGTGGTACTCGGCTACTTGGGTTGTTTTATCCCAAGGGGGGATCACTACCGCCAGATTTGCATGCTTTTTTTGACTCAGATTGGGCTGGTTGCTATGACACTCGTTTGTCCACCAGTGGTTTTTGCTTCATGCTTGGTAGCTCATGTATATCTTGGTTGAGCAAGAAGCAGCCTACTATGGCCACTTCCAGTTGTGAGGCTGAGTATAGGGCAGCTTTCACAACGACTGTTGAGTGTGTGTGGCTCAGATGCCTTATGGCTGATTTGGGTGTTGGCCAGTCTTCTGCCACCACCATCTTCATTGACAGTCAGAGCGCATTGGCAGTTGCGAGGAACCCTGTGTTCCATGCTCGCACTAAGCACATTGAGGTGCATTATCACTATGTCTTCAGTATTGTGTGTTTGTGCTCCAAGCTTCTTCTTCTTCCTTGTGCTGTTCGTGTGCTTCCGCAGACGTCTATCTCCAACAAAAAGATTAAAGTTATAGTAGAATGGCCAACACCACAATCAGTCAATGATGTTCGTTCTTTTCTTGGGTTGGCTAGTTTCTATAGGAAGTTTGTTCGAATTTTTTCTTATTTAGCATTGCCCCTTACCTTGTTAGTGAAAAAGAAAATAAAATTTGCATGGGGACTTACCCAACAACAATCCTTAAAAAAACTCAAACATGCACTTTCACATGCACCTATTTTACAATTACCCGATTTTTCACAACCCTTTCATGTTGTTACTGATGCTGATGGTTCAGGGATAGGTGCAGTTTTAATGCAAAATGATCATCCCATTGCATTTGAGAGTAGGAAGCTTAAGCCCTCAAAAAAGAATTATAGTACATATGATAAAGAATTGTTAGTAGTTGTGCATGCTTTGCAAATTTGGAAACTCTATGTTATGGGCTATGAGGTCTTAATCAAAACTGATCAATAGGCTATTAAGCATTTATTAAATCAGCCCTTCATCTCTGATCGCCATCTTAAATGGGAATCATTCATTCAAAATTTCCAACCCATGATCCAATATCAGCTTGGTAAAGCTAATGTTGTAGCTGATGCTCTTAGCCGATTTCCTTCACATTCTATTGTTTTGCATAATATTTCTGCCATCCAAATACATTCTTTTCAAGAAATGGTTTCCACTTATGCATCTAATTTGTATTTCTCACGTGCATGGCATGACTTCAACAATGATGCATCTTTATCTAATGAACATTATACATTTCATAATGGTTTTCTTTATTTTCAACATAGATTATGTATAACTCAAGTTGTTAAAGATTTTGTCATCAAAGAAATGCATGAACCACCTTACATGGGACATAGAGGCATACAAAGCACTATTTTTGCCTACAAAGATTTCTTCTTTTGGCCACACATGGAAAAAGATATTGCACATTATGTTTCTCAATGCATTGTATGTCAGCGTGTAGAACGTCATCATGGTAAACCATTTGGATTGTTAATGCCACTACCCATTCCTAACGAACCATGGGAACAAATTTCTATGGATTTTATCACGTCTCCCATCACTTCATCACATAATGATATGATTTGGACAATAGTTGATAGGTTTGGTAAATATGCATATTTTATTCCATGAAGAAAAACTTTGTCTTCACCTCAGACTGCAAAATTATTCATTAAATGCATTTTCCCACATCATGGATTTCCTAAAGTAATGTTATCTGATCGTGATGTTAGATTTTGTAATGTTTGGGTTGCCTTATTTCAACATTTTGGTTCTAAAATAGATTTTAGCTCTGCATTTCATCCCGAAAGTAATGGACAAAAGTATTCTTGATTTATTACATTATTCATTAGATAGTCCAACTAATTGGAATGAAAAGTTGCCATTGCTTCAATTTGCTTACAATAACACCACACACGCCACTACTGGCCATGCACCTTTTGAAATTGTTTATGGTAAAAAGCTTCCCACTCCCATGTCACTCACCCAAACCGACATTCTGATGGCTGATTCTATTGCTCAAGTTCACGTTTCTATACTTCACGACGATGTTCACGAGCACATTATGAAAAGTCAAGAGCGATACACACGTAATATCAATACTAAACGATTAGCCAAGGAATTCAAGGAAAATGATCTTGTATGGTTGTGTATCATTAAAAGACGTCTCAAAAATATTTTGCAGCATCCTAAAATTAAACTTGCACCACGCCATTATGGATTGTTTCACATTATAGAAAAAATTAATGATATTTCATTTAGATTAGATATACCATCTCATTGGAATATACATAACTCTTTTCATATTAGTTTACTTAAACCATTTAAAGGCACTTTACCACTCACTCCACTTCTTGATGACCCTCCTTTGATTGAAGAACAATCTGAAATCTTGGTTCCTGAGAAAATAATTGATCATGATGTCACTACTACATGCACAGGTACTGAATATCATCGATATTTGGTTAAGTACAAAAATCACTCTATTGAAGAATGTCAATGGATACATAAAACACAATTAGCACCTCATTATGACCACTTAATTTCTGCATATCATACACAAACACATTAATGTAATTCCTCCATGAACATTTCCATGCATGTTTCTTTTAACATGGAACATGCTTATTTTCATTCAATGATGAAACATGTGACTGACCATCCATGTTTATTTTATTTATCAACTAAGGTCAGTTGCTTTTTCAACTGAGGGGCATGTTATACATTAAGGAATATGTTGAAAAATGCATTGTTGGAGTGTTAATTTATTAATGTATTAATGTGTTTTGGTGTTTTAAGGTTCGTGAGGGCGTGAAACCATGAAGGGCAGACATCAATAATCCGACTTTAGGGTGGACATCAATAAATCCAATTTATAATTTAGTTTGTAAATAAATCCGCATAGAAGGTTCTATTGTTAGAAATAGTTAGAAAAATAGTGGTTAGAATAAGGGTCATTGTAGACCGCAGTTTCTGATATTAAAAGAAAGGTTTTCTATGAGAGTCACCAACTTTTAGTTTCATGCATGCTTTTCGAAGCCGCTCTTATGTAACTACTCTTTTTGACGTAATAAAAAATTCCTATAAATACATGCACTCTATGGACTATCGAAACAGAGTGCATGGGGGGAGATTGCACCCAATACTGCGTTCAATCTCGTCTCTTGCTGTCTCTATTTTTTAATGTGTTTTCTGCGTTCGTAACCTCTATGTGCATGTGAGTAAGATCTTGATAACACCTGGTGTAGATCTGTGAACTTGATAGGATTGGGAAATGAAGTTGCCATAATTATTGTGAACTCATTGTTGCATGTAAGCTCAAAGCAAACACAATGATAGAGATTGTGCTCTGAAAGGCAAAATAATTGATTGTCAATGATTGCATTGGTTTAAATATGACCACTATGAAGTCCAACTACATACTCCATGACCATTGATTCTCCTTTGACTGCGAGAGATTATTCATCACATGATTGATTCAAAGGTTATCCCTCGAGCTGCCACTCGGTCTACATTTAACTCAACTTTCATGATTGCATTCAATAGCATCCTAACTGCATGTAATGAAGAGTTGTATAGTTATTGTATAAACAATCTCACATTGAGGATAAAATTGTATAGAATGGATAGTTGCATTCCTTGAAATGGTATTAACTTTGGTAAGGTTAGAGTTTGGACCTATTGATTACAGTCCATGGCACTTCTCCATCTAGAGTCCTAAGATGATCATGCCATCAGAATTGTTGTTGCTATACTTCTTACATTAGAATGAAACTTTGATAGTTTCTATTCCAATTTGCATAAGGTATAAATTCAATAAACAAATGAATCTTCCGATAACAAGGGATCTTACACGGGAATCTATAAACTCAAAATAGCAAAATCCATTGGGAAAATTGCCTACATTTAGTAAACCAAATTAAAAGGATTAAATCCCACAGAGTCTTTAGAGGAAGTACTTTATGCCCAAAGAACTGTTGACAAGCATTGTTCCCATTTATTTGGATATTCTAATATCATCTTTTGCAACATCATTAATAAAACCTTATTAGTGCTTTCTACAAAACTGTTCACATGAGGATAATAAGGGCATCTTAATTTATGCTAAATATGACAATAATCTATAATCATCTTGATGAGCTGATTCAAGAAATGGGTGCCTTGTCCATAAACTAATTCCGTGGAGAGTCTAAATATAGGGAATAGTTTGGTAAGCAACACTTCCATAGTCGCATGTTTTAGAGCCCAAGCTTCCACCCAATGAAACAATAATCCATATAGTTCAAAATAAATGTTTTACTTGATTAAGTTGCGGGTGGTCGAATGGGACCAATAAAATCCAAGCCCCATTTTTGGAAAGGATCTAAAAGCAACATTGGCTATAGACAAAATCAACGTACCACCTAAGGTTTACCTATCCTTTGACATGGATCACAAACTCATACATAGTCCCGAATATGGCGATGTAGTGTAGGCCACCAAAGATTACTTTGTAGAATCAATCTTTTGTATAGTGAGGTCGATTCCAAAATGATCACTAATGAATTTGGAATGAGCCTCCAAAATCATAGTTGAAACTTCATGAGGGAGAACACATCGAAACCATAATCCAAGAAGTTCCTCGTAATACAATTGATCTAAAATGATTGAAAATCACCAAGTGCTAGCTTTCTATAGGCTATAGATTGTAAATGCACAGGAGACACACTTATGGCTAGAAAAGGCATCATTTCATCATACCAAGTCTGAATGTCCAGCTCAATCTCAATAGGATCAGTCACATGTAAAAGTTTATCATGGGGAAAAGAATCACCAAACTCCTTCTGAAGGTTCATCATTATTCAAGTGCAATAAGAAATATACTACCACATGATAAGAACCTGATCGATGGACAACATCATAATCAAATTCTTGTCATAGTATTACCCACCATGCAAGTCAACCTACTAAGTTTTGTTACTTCATGAAGTATAACAAATTTGAATGATCCACATGGAAAGTGAATTGCCAACCTAATAAATAGTGATAAAACTTTTTAATGGAGTAAATCAATCTTGGACATTCATGTTCGGTCACTGGATAATTCTTCTCCATATTTTTTCATATTTGGTTGACATATAAATTGGTCGATACCAAGAATGGCCTGCTTTTTGCATCAGAATACTCTCAATAGCCACATCTGATGCTTCAACAAAGACATGGGATGATTCAATCTAGAGTCTCCGTCATGAGTGTCATAGTTAAAAGTATCTTAAGCCTACGGAAGGCTAAATCACACTCTGCATCCTATTGAAAATCACCAATTTTGACATGCACCAAACAAGTAAGGGGTATGGCAATATGAGCCATACATCATAAGTGACAGTCATGCCACCAAATTTGGACCAAAAATCAAAGAATTGCTTTTGCAATACCACTTTGACTTTATCGAGATCAACCACTATAACTTCCTTGGAAATGATATGTCCTAATAACATTTTTCATTTTACCCTAAAGACAGAGTTAGAAAGCTTTAAATAAAGATGCACTTCTCTACACTATGTAAAACAGAGTCGTAAATGTTGTAGATGGTCCACATGTTTTTTGAAAATTTAAAAATCATCCAAAAAAACTCGCATAAATCTATTCAAGTATGGAGAAAAAAATTGATGCATACATCTCTCAAAAGTAATAGGAGCCTTTCAGATTCCAACCACATAATAGTACAAGCAAAGAAACCCCAATTAGTGATGAAAGTTGTTTAGGTACATCGGCCTCAATTATTCATACCTGATTATATCCATTAAATCAATCCAAGAAGGAATGCATTTCTCTTCCTGTAACTTCATAGAGCATTATGTCTAGAAAAGGCAATGGGAAGGGATTCTAAGATAGTAGCTTCATTTAATTTATGGTAATATACATAGATTCTTGGTTTTTTGTTTTTCTTGGGGGTAATCACAATCATGGAGACCCACTCCGGATATTCAATTGATACAATGAACCCTACTCGTAATAATCAATCCGATTTGTCTTTAACATGTTTAGAAAAGTTAGGATTCATCTCATACCATTGTTGAATGACCCAAGATGCAACTGGTTTTAATTGAATTTTATGCTGATATAATCATGGATCAAGACCTTACATGTCTAAATAGTCCAAAGCAAAGACATCTATATTTTTTTAACAAAGTAATTAACTCACTTTGAAATGGTGGGGGTAAATCCACACAAACCATTACCAATTGAGGTTGATCAAAGAGATCTAAATTAACTACATCCACTTGATCCTCCTGAACATGCACACTATCTTACTTATGAAGAATTTCCTTTGATGGTGTTATGGTAGCTTTTGAAAGATTGTCCTATAATATCTTTCGTCGAATAGAAGCAACAACAAGATCTTGCTTTTGATATTTTGCTAACACTTTGGGAATATCAATAAGTCCGACTGACCAAAGATCTTGTTGGCTTCCAAAAATTGAACTTCCTTATCTTTCTCTAAAGCTTTTAACATATGAGGAGGTTTTGCAATTATCAACAACTAATCTTTTGGGTAAATCTATTTCTCATCCAAAGTGACAAAGTATTTCTTGTGTCCCTTGCGAAAAGTCACAATCTAGGATCCCCATGAAGTAATTGGATGATGATGCACCACGGTGCACTCTCTTTCTCGAGAGCTCCACGACAATATCCTCAGAGTAGAAATCAGAGCTCCCAAGGCCGCACACAGTACTCTACACAGAGGTTGCAGAATACGCAGAAAAACACAGTACATAGGGAGCACGAAGACAAACTTCTTAGGTCTCACAAATGCAGTCGAACTTATAGTCTATAACTAACCAGGCCACTTTATGTTTTATTAAAGAGCACATACAAAGAAGTGTCCGGTGGCCATTTGGCCTTTCACATGGACACTAATGATAACAATCTCCCACTAAAGGCCAATATGACCAAAGTAACTATGGGAGAAAAAACAAAGAATGATAAAGAATACTTGAGTGTAAGTATACAAACTATAATTCCCACCTGATGGGCATGTTACACAATATACAAGTGTTGTGTAAGATCATGAATCAAGTAACCCCCATCAAGTGACAACAATGTTGAAAGCTATCATGTGGTAGAGCTTTAGTCAAAGCATCTGCAACATTATCTCGAGTGTGAACCTTCTCAAGAATAATGCACTCCGTGGCTAAGCAATCTCTAATGAAGTGATACCTCGCCTCAATGTGCTTTGTCTTTGCATGATAGACCAGATTCTTAGCCAACGCAATGACACTCTGACTTTCACTAAGCAAATGAGGTACATGTTGAGGTAAACCCATATCACAAGCAAGACAAGAAAGCCACAATGCTTCCTTAAATGCCTCACTTGCTGCAACATACTCTACTTCTATGGTGGAAACAGTTGTCTTGAAGATGAGATCTCCAAGAGATAGCACCTCCAACAAAATGATAAATGTACCCTGATGTAGACATGATTGTCTACACAACCAGCATAGTCAGAATTTGTGTAACCAATAATGAATGTTTTCCCTCTACCTAAGCATAGACATTTGTCCCTAATGACACTCAGATATCTCGAAATCATCTTGATCGCTTCCCAATGTTTCTTACTAGGATTAGACATATATCTGGTCACAACTCCCACAACAAATGCAATGTCTACTCTCGTAGATACCATAGCATACATGAGACTACCAACAACAGACTGATAGGGAATTTTGGTAATGAATTGCTTTTCCTCATTTGATTTGGGGCAACCATCCTTGCTCAATTTCACATATGTGGGTAAAGGTGTACTCAAAGCCTTTCCACCCTGCATGTTGATGTTGTGAAGTACTTTGGATATGTACTCACTTTGAGACAAGTATATGCAGCTTTTACTCCTATCACGAGTAATGAGCATGCCAAGAATATGTTTGGAATCCCCCAAATCCTTCATATCAAATGTCTGACTCAAATTCTTTTTCAGAATTGACAAGTTATAAGAGGACTTCCCAACAATCAACATATCATCGACATAAAGTATCAAGCATATCAAGCTTCCATTTGAGCATCTCTTTGTGTAGAGACAATGATCCTCATTGCTTTGAGAATAGCCTTGAGACTTCATAAAATCATCAAACCTTTGGTACCATTGTCTAGGGGACTATTTAAGTCCATACGAGCTCTTCTTGTGCTTACAAACTAGCCTTTCCTTGCCATGAACTACATAACCCTCTGGTTGTTCCATATAGATCTCATCTGTAAGATTTCCATGCAAGAAAGTAGTTTTCATAGCCATTTGGACTAGCTCTAAGTCCTCCATTGCAACGAAGCCAAGCAACATGCACATGGTAGTCATCTTGACCACTGGAGAGAAGAATTCCTAGAAATCAACACCATGTTGTTGCTTAAAACCCTTTGCAACAAGTCGTGCTTTATAATTTGGAGAAGCACTATCTAATGTGAATTTCAACTTATATACCCATTTACATGGTAAAGATTTCCTGCCATTTGGCAAAGGTACTAAATCCCAAGTACCATACTTGTGAATAGAATCCAACTCACTCTTCATGGCACGCTCCCACTTGACATGATCCTCTATCTACATAGCCTCTTTGTAGCAAGAGGGATCACCAGCATCTGTTAGCATAACAAAATCTAAACCTGGAACATATCTATCAGGTGGATGTGAGACACATGTAGAGTGTCTGAATGGTTACTGAACAGGAACATGTGTAGACTGATCTGATCAGAAATTCTCTTGAACATCCCTATGTGCAACATTTTTATGCATGCTAACTACAACATTTTTATCCTCAAACACCACTTTTCTCACTTCAAACCTCCTTGATGGGTTGTTTATGCATCTTAGACTCATTGAAAATGACATCACTACTTCTGATCACTTACTGTGTTTCAGGATCCCATACACAATATCCAAATTTTCCTTCTCAACCATATCCAAGAAAATGCATTTCTTTGACTTATGGTCCAACTTTTGTATAAGACTCTCATGTATATGAACATATGCTTCACACTCCAAAACTCAAAGATGATCATAATATGGTGGCTTCCCTGTCCATAACTCTTGTGCCACTTTTAGACCTTTGGTAGTACTAGGTGAAAGGTTAATCACATGAACTGCAGTCAATACTGCTTCTGCCCAAAAGCCTTATGAGAGGTTTGCATGATGCAACATAGAAACTACTCTATCTTGAATAGTTCTATTCATCCTTTTAGCTACACCATTCTGTACTAGGGTATAAGGAGTTGTAAACTCTCTACAAATCCCTCTAGAGTGATAGAAAAGGCTGAATTCATGTGAGGTATACTCACCCCCATTATCTGAATGTAACTTAAGCTTAGTTCCTTTTTCAGTCTCAACTGAAGCAAGCCATTTTTGAAAAGTAGGGAATATCTCATCCTTTGATTTGATGGGATATACCCAGACTTTTCTAGTAGCATCATCTATGAACGTGACAAAGTAAAGAGAACCATCTAAGGGCCTAGTGGGCATAGGACCACACACATCTGTATGAACAAGATCTAAAGGCTGAATTGAAGATTCAATGTGCGCTCTATGCACATTTCTGGTTTGCTTTCCATATTGACAATGCTCACAAAATGAAAAATCAAAGAACGATAACATAGGTAAGTAGCCAGAACAAGAAAGATTTTCCATTCCAGTACGAGATATATGACCCAAATGACCATGCCAAATACAAGCCATAGGCTATTCAATAGCAACTAAGAAGTGTTCTTCCTGTGATACAAATAAAGGATAAAGTGAGCCAACTTTGCTTCCTTTTGCAATAACCATATTTCCCTTTGATATAGGAAAGGACTAAGCATAGAAGACCACCTTGTAACCAAGGTCACCAAGTTGACCAGCTGGCAGCAAACTGCATGACAACTAAGGTACATGATGTACATTATGCATAGTAAATTTTGAACCATCAATGAACTACACAACCACATCTCCAATTTCCACGACGTCACACTGGTAAGAGTCACCAAGTCTCACAGTACCAAGAGACTTTGCTACATAATTAAAGAACCATTCCCTATGTGGTGTCACATGGAAAGAAGCACTAGAATCTAGCAGCCATGTGTGGGAAAGAGAATCAGCCATAAGAGTCTTAGTTGGCACAGTACTATCAAGTGTAAACACATCAATATCATCAAAAATAGCATTAATTTCTTCAATTTTCATAGTCGAAGTAACTCTGAGTGCCAACCATAGATTTTCTACAAATCTCCTCACTCAAGAGTGCTCCACATATGTCATCATAGACGAGTTTACCACCAGGTGTACTATTCCTAATAGTTGTGCAAAACGTATCCCATGATGATGGCAACGTGCATAACAACATTACTCCTTTCATTTCATTAATTGGGAGAATATAGCATCGAAATCATTTAGATGAGCAGCAACACTATCTGTGTCCTTCATGCGGAGGTCATATAATTTTCTCATCAGATACACTTTATTTGATGTCGTCTCTTTTTCATATGCATTGCATAACTTCTTCCAAAGCTCCTTTGCACTTTCGCAATCTAATACTGTAAAGTAAGCATTATCTGCCAGGTGCAAGCGAATGGTAGACCTAGCCATTTCATCTAACTCATCCCAATCATGTTCATCCATGTCAACATGCTTCTTTGAAATCCCATTTACTGGCTTCCATTGCCTCCTTTGAATCAGCACATCTTTAATCTGATTCTTCTGTAGAGCAAAGTTTGTGCCATTAAATTTTCGAATCTCAAAATAGCCTTTGCCCTGCAAGTAATAGCTCCTCCTCGAAACACTAGCACTAGACCTTGATCCACCAGATGTGCCTGAGACCTTTGATGCCATGATGGCAGAACTATATAGTTGACTAAACCAAAAAATCTCAAAAAATTTTCCCAGAGTATCCTCTGCAAAACGAGCATATGTCCAGTGTCAAAATATCATAAAATTGCAAGTACTGACATGTTTACCTGCATAGTGAATCACTGACTCCACTGCATATAATCAGTTACCCAATGGAAGCCAACTAGGCTTAGCAAGCACCTATGAACAACTATCATACATCTCCTATGGTGAGGCTGGTTAAGTCTTCCACCTGCATCACCGAAGAGACCCCGACGTCTGGGTGTCTCCCAGTTAAGAAAACCTCACCATGACCCTCTTTATCAAACGTAAAAGGCTTTATGCAAAAACATAACCGCTATATTAGTGGCCACATGGACGTACATAAGCGATATCCACAGAAGCGTACATGGTGTGTATGTGCTCAATATATGCAATAAAATGACACTACAAGGCTGAATGCACAACCCAAAAACTAGCCAACAACACCTACAAGTGTCTGTCAACTCTGATGTTTTATGCTAAAAAACTTGCATAAATTTGTAGTGGTGGCTCCCACCAAAATTGAAAAGCCTTTCGAGAAATCTGTAGTTTTACAAGTGTGGATGGAAAAACAGCCCCAAAAGGTTGATATTTATTGTTAGAGAAGTACAAGGAACATTGTTATTGATGTTCTTGGACCTGTGTGAAGAGAACTCTACGTGAAAGTACTCCAAAATGGTTCCAAAAGACATCCCAAAAATACTTCAAAAATAGGCTTTGAAAGCAAAGAATGAAGCTTTGAGTGACCAAAACATGTTCAAGGTAATGTTAAACTTAGTCTTTCCCCTTCTTCAGACACCACAAGAGTGTAGCCTAGTGGCAAGAGATTGCCACAGTTAAGTGAGCTCTGGGGGGAACAATACTGGGATGGGTGATCTCCCAGGAAGTATCAGGACCCTTAATCTTCCTTGATCGTTGAGGTCCCCTCCCTCGCACGTAGCCAATAGCATCAATGGTGAGTTTGGTGACTGGGATGACAAGGTATGCCAAGGTCTATGCCTTGGTCGCCACCTTAGTCGTAAGCCTTGGAGAAAGCCAGGGGGATGCTTGCTTCGCTTACATAAAAGGAACAAAGCTTTTGCATCGAAATGCTTTGATACGAGTGAAGTAATTGGATGGCGATGCACCATGGTGTGCTCTCCTTCTTGAGAGCTCCACAACAATATCCTCGAAGTAGAAAACCGAGCTCCTAAGGGTGCACACAATACTCCGCACAGAGGCTGTTGAATACGTAGGAAAACACAGTACACAGGGAGCACGAAGTCAGACTTCTTAGGTCTTACAAATGCGGTCAAACTTACAGTCTGTAACTAACCAGGCCACTATATGTTTTATTAAATAACATATACAAAGAAGTGTCTGGTGGCCATTTGGCCTTTCACATGCACACTAATGGTAACACTCCGATCCTATTGGACTTTGGCTTGCCTCAACCAAAGATGACCTTGAACAAAATTATAATCCTCACATCAATTAATTTGATGGAAACAAAGGCCATCAGAAATGTAACTTCTTGAATGCTGATAGGAATATCTTTAATTAATCAGATGGGGTTGAACATGTGACTAATCCGCCATCCAAATATAAAAAGGAGTGGGTTGAATGTTAGTCCAACCCATCTGATGATAGACTAGCAATGTAGCAATATTAACTCCAGAGCCACCATCAATTAAGAATCTAGTGATGGGTATCGACCTATAACAAACTATGACTAGGGGAACAACATAATCAACTAACTTATCTTCCATAGTTTCCACTTGGTTAAGTGGTATTACTTGTTGTACTACCATAGGCTCTTAAGCAAAAGTCTGAACCAAAAGGGCTTCCTTAAAAGCTGATATTAATTTTAAAACATCTCTTGATGGTAAATGAATCATAGATTTACATCACACCTACTACAAATGAGGAGCAATATCAATGGTTGTGGTGTCTTATTGCTCCATCAAAGCTAGATCTTGTAGTGCCTTTATAACATTTTTGCCCTGGTTACTTGTTCCTTTCTTGTTGTAGTATCTGAGTCATTACTTGGTCTGCCAATTGCAGACTATGGTCCTGAACTCATACCCCATGTAATTGTTTTGTAAGGGAAGAAGAAGCCTAGTTGAGTGGAGCAAAGTAAGACAATATCTAGGCAACCCACCCAAAAGCTTGGTTATATACATGATGTTGCTTCGAGATGCTAGGATATAGTACAAGTTCTTACTGTTGAAGTTGTTTTCTAGATCGAGTAATCACGAAAGCCGTAGGTTCCTCATAACTCAGAGTGGCCATACTAGTCATGGATGCTTTAAGCTTAAGTTCTTGCTTTCTTTGATCATATTCCTTGGCTTCCATACAATTTGACCTCACATGTCTGAATCCCATACAAAGTAGGCACTGATGTCCTTTTCCTTCCTTCTGATAATTTCCTCCATCCCTTCTATTACGCTTGAAGAATCTTCAACCTTGTCCATTATCCTAATAATTCAAACTCCTTTGACCAGGATGAGTTGATGATACATTATCACTACTGCTCCTAGTATTACCCCCATCAATCAAGTGAATGTTATGTACATAACATGATTGGTACCAAGAACCAGTATGCACTACATCATGTTGTACCTGATTAGCAACCACCACTTTATTGCATGTATTGTATATACATTGTTTTGTACTATGGTTCTGCATAGTAAACTTGATTAATGCATAGTTGGTAGCAATATGTCCTACATTCCTGCATTTAGTACAATACATTTGATTAAAGAAGTCTATAACACCCATCATTGGTGGTTTCAATGAGGTTGAGGCGTGTGAAATTTCTTGTAAGAATGGATTAACTACTTTAAATTCAACTCCACTTGTTCAATTACATCAATAATTTGATCCAACGTCTATGTATCATCCAAAGCATAGAGGAAAATTTTTCTCCTTTAGCATAGGATTAAGACCATCCATTAACCAACTTCACACCGCATCTTTCATAGGTCATTCTAGTCTTGGTATTTGTCGCGTGCTTCAAAACAGTGAAGCATAGTCTGCAATTGTCTATGTGGGTTGTTGGACCATGTACTACAATGTAATAAAGAGCTGCCCCATTATCTTAGCCTTTTGAAATTTTCTCAGAAAGGCTATTTGCAACACATCATATGTTGTGATTTTTTTTGGAGCAAAGTCTAATAGGTATGCACCAATCCAGAATACTAGGGTCCTTCACCCTTTTTGGTTCCCCACTAGCTTAACTACTGTTGTATAACTATGGGTCCAAGCTACATAACTCATGGGGTTTGAGGTTCCAAAGTCATGTGGAGGACCCTTGGAATTTATTGAGAGACCCTTGGGAAAGTGTTTCCAAGACTATGGGTGGTACCCTTGAGCTATTTGAGTTTATTTACTCCCAATTTAAGGGTGTTGACCCTTAGGGTTGATATTTCCTAAAATGTCTAGACATCCATTGCCAAATTCATGTCGATGCATTGCATTTTGTATGGTTTGCAAAGAAAAGAAGTTGGTATAAAGACTTATCTAGAAATTAAGTTGCTTCCATCCCTCATCTTTGTTTGAATACTTCTATTGTGATGATGTTGATTTAGACCATCCCTCTTCTTCCCTTCCTTATTGACACTTCATTCTTACTTGTGTGTTCGAATGGCTGCATAAACTTTTAAAATCATACAACTAAGAAAGCTTTGGATTTGAATTTTTGCATTAAAACCAACTTTTATGAAGATAGATGCACAACATTCCTTTTCTTCATTGTCATAATGCATACAAATACTTGAAATCCTCAATATATAGGTTTTTGTTATTTTCAACTTATTGAATAATAATCTTTTATCTACTTATGATATCTTCCAAAGTCAAACCTGAAGCTATTTTTCAAGCTTTATTGGTGATTCAATGCAAAATATATGAAAGCTATGGCAAATATCTATTGAAAATAAACATAACTTCAGAAAAGTACTTAGCTTTTCTTTAAGCTTCATGCTTCCTTTGTGCTTGAGAGGAGAGCCGATTTTGTAAGCAAATCATGTCCTCCACAATTCATATCATGGCCTTCTTTTTTATGTATCTTCATTCTTTTTAACTAGCAAAAGGGATGAAAAGTGCAACCCTTTGAAAGTCATCACTGATGGTTGACTAGGATAGCCATCCATGAGCTGAGTAGGATGCTTCACAAGAAGCTACAGTCACAATGTTGAGCAGAAAATCCCACATACGAGCTTCAACAGTCAGTGGCCTATAAGGATAAGGAACCACTTCATTTCAACTTGTAACAAGAGGAGGAGCATGGAAGCACAAATGCACTACGCCTCTGTTCATATTAGTAGTGCATGTGGCCACGCTAGGCTCTCTTCTAGCTTTGGGTGCACATGTTTGAAAACGAAGGCTAATGGGGGTTTCCCATCAATCAAAGGTACATAATTTGACCAGCCCATATCTTAAACTAAAAGGCACTCATGCATCTAAAACCAAACACAAATATGAGTGGCTTGAATACCAATGCTAAGTGGAAGAACCGATTCTTCACACAACAAAACCTAGAGATAATCTACTCGATGTTAAGGAACAAATCTAACTACTCAAGAGTATAAACTATAATCCCACAAGGGGTGAGAGATGCACATATCCACCCATATATATAGCTCAAGGCCAAGGGAGAAATGTGAGGAGAGTTTGCCAAGTGTCCCCTCCACATGGAATCTAATCCAATGCCTTCTAACCTTGGAAATTACATGAAATCACATGGCTCTCATATGGACTCTAAAAGGATTCCTCCCAAGCGTTTATGTACAAATCCATGTTAATTTTTCCATCAAATTCATGTATGGCTTAAGAGAAGAAAGGTTGAATTGTGCATAACCATAGTCATGGTTTAGAATTAATGTATTTGATACATTTTGGTAAAATGCATAGAAATTTGCTCCATCTAATAAACAAAAAGTTTCAAATTGGAACTTTGCAATTTAAGAAGGGTTTCAGTTTCTAAACCTTTTGCATGCTATACCTTTTCATTTAAGGATATAAGCATTTTGGCATACACTAAGTATACATACAAAATGTATTTCTTAAGTTTGTGGAATAAGAGGGAGATTCAATGAATTATGATTTCCAAAGAGTATAGGAATAATGGCAATGGAGCCAAATTTCCATATTAAAACTACCATTCACTTCCTATATGATTGGCTTATTATAAACCAAGTAATAGTACATTAGTAAGATACATTGAGCTTAAAGTCCCTCTTATGGAATTATTCCATAAAACCCATGGTATGCTTGATCAGCAAGGCCAAGGACTTAAGTGAGAGGTCAAAATTCTCTTTTCTTTAAACAAGACACCAAAGAGGAGACCTAAAGAAGAGGTAAAAAAGTGGTTTAAAGAAACCTTGAATACCATTTACCTATGTCCTTGAAGTAAAGGACTACTTTCTAAAGGGCAATAGATGTTACCATCTTCTTTAGAATTAAGAATTTGATTAGAAAATCAATTATCCTTTTAAGTTCATATTCTTGATTATGTCCAAAGATAATATCATCAAAGATTTGTGGCTCGAGACATTGATGTTTTGTACCACTAGAGTTTCATAGGTGGATTATGGTTTTATACCACTAGAGTTTCATAGATTGTTGCAGGAGAAAGAAGTGAAGAAAACTGGCCCCCCAAAATTTTCATGTTTTAGTCCATTTTCTTTTCAAGAAATCCTTTGTAAAACTTCAAAAAGCCATGTGAAGAGGAGTCCTCTAGTTGCATGATCCCTAAAGAATGTAACATTAGCCTTGTACAATAATAGGAATTTAGTGGTTTTTAGAGAAAGTGCCGGTCACTTATGTGAAAGGACCATTTTTAGGGCACATGTATATAAGTCACTTGGTGACACTTTGTAAGGACTGACTTTTAGCCATGGTGAAGGAAAAAAGCTAAAATTTTGAATTTGCTTCTTCTTGTCTATGTATCTTCTTCTCCATGAGCTTGTATGTGTGTGATGTATGAAATGTGTACCTAGAGGTGTTGTCTACCCCTTCCCCCATTGTTTTTGCCATTGTAGTGTGTGTGTGTGTGAAAGAGAGAAGATTGGTTAGCTGTGGAGCAAGAGTTGGTGTTTCCCGCTACACATTGAAAGTGTCCAGATTTACCACAACTCCAACATTCTTTACTCTCATTACCTTAATCATTTCTGTGGAAATTTCTACAGCCTCTTTGTCTCCCTTGCCTAGGTTTTCTTTACCTCTTGCATGATTATGATGCTGATCTTGGTCTTGTCATGGACAAAGGAAACCATCTTAAACCTCAAATTCCATGTGACTTCTCATATCTCATGCTTGGCTCAGATTTTGGAGAAACTAATGCTTCCATTGCATCCAGAATGTGTCGAAACCCTAAGATTGATTGTCTATTTGCCTGATTTTGACACTCGAAGGTCTAAATTTGAATTGATGACATCATCAATTCATAACCACCATTCATGAACCACCCTTGAAATCCTATATAAGGAGGGGTTTGCCACATTCATACTCAGTCTTGCCAATACTAGTCTTGGGAGCACAAGGAGTCACGATCTCTAAGTAACTACTTTCTAAGATTTGAGTTCTAGTCTTATGCTTTGTTCTAGTCTTGTCTAGTCTAGTATCTCGGACATCCTATTGTGTCCTGCTGTAATCTTGTAGTACCAGATCTTTTCAAGTTATTTCTTGCATTTACTTCATCTCCCTGAAGGGAGTTCTTGCAATCCAGATATCTTGTTTCATACCTATGATCCCGGGTTGTGGGGCCTCTTGTGTCATCCCTAGTTGAGTTATCCATACCTATCAGTCCCAGGTTGTGGGATTTCTTCTATCAACTATATATTCTTGTGTTATTCCCTCATGTGGGTGATCTAATCGAAAGTATAATTCTGAAATATCGTCTAGTCTAGTGGGAGGGTGCAATCTAGTGCTCCCCTGACATTTTGGCAAGACTATCCATGTCAAGATCATCTCAAGAATGATGGATTCTGTATCCATAATCAAAATATTAAATTTCAAGTATTCAATGACAACCAAGTTCAAGATGAAGATGTGTTCAAGAATGAAGATGATCTTGCCCAAGTTTCTCAACCATTGATCATTGAGGAGAGACAAAGTAAAACCATTGGTATGAAGAACATACGTGACGATGTGAAAGAACTCATAATGACCATGCCCAAGGTAAACACTATGAATGAATTCATGAATCAAGAAATTGAGTGTGATAATAGGTCGTTCAAGAGAAAGCAAGAGAAGAGATTTTTGTTCAAGATCGAGAATATAGGTTTATCTTAGTTCCTCAACAACATATGTTGGAAGAATCTCAACCAAAACCCATGCAGTTGGATAACGTCAGGCTCAAACGACTTAGAACAAAGGAAAGAAAACATCGAAAAGACAATGGATTATGCTTTTATTATGGAGATCATGATCATATGGTGTTTAAATGTGTTAAAAAGAAGAAACAAGTTGGAATTAAGAATTCCACAATGAACATGCCATATCAAAGGAATCATCATCAGAGTCAAAAGATAAATACATCCCATCATGAGAATCAAGGAGTTGATTCTACACCTAGATACACTATGAACCCTTTTCAGTTTCATCGTGGATATCCATCATCATTGTTTCCACTACCACATATCAAGAACTCTACAAAGATAAAGAGTTATGAAGATTCAAGCCCTAGAAGATCTCATAGTCACACAACCACTCCTCGTGGAAATCATCGCTTGAGGAGGAGGTGATGTCATGGACAAAGGAAACCATATCGAACCTTGAATTCCATGTGACTTTTCATATCTCATGATTGGCTTGGATTTTGGAAAAACTAATGCTTCCATTGCATCCTGAATTTGCCAAAACCAAAGATCAACCATCTATTTGCCTGATTTTAACACCTAGAGGTCTAAATTTGAATTGATGACATCATCGATGACATCAATTCATAACCACCATTCATGAACCACCCGTGAAATCCTATATAAGGAGGGATTGGCCACATTCATCATCAATCTTGCCAATGCTAGTCTTGGGAGCTCAAGGAGTTGCGATCTCTAAGTAACTACTTTCTAAGTTCCTGTTCGAGTTCTAGTCTTATGCTTTGTTCTAGTCTTGTCTAGTCTAGTATCTTGGACATCCTATTGTGTCCTATTGTAATCTCGTAGTTCGAGATCTTGTTGAGTTATTTCTTGCATCTAGTTCATCTCCCTCAAGGGAGTTCTTGTAATCCAGATATCTTGTTTCATACCTACGATCCGAGGTTGTGGGATCTCCTTTGTCATCCCTAGTCGAGTTATCCATACCTATCAGTCCTGGGTTGTGGGACTTCTTATATCAACTATATATTCTTGTGTTATTTAATTATGTGGGTGATCTTGTAATCAAAAGTATAATTATGAAATCTTTTCTAGTCTAGTCGAAGGGCACAATCTAGTGCTCCCCTAACATGTCTTGGTTATTGTTTCCTCTTCCATGTCTAAAGCCTCTACCTCTACCTCTTCCTCTACTAGAGTATAATACCTACTCAGAACTAAGTTTTCCTTAGGATTTCGAATCCTCACCAAGATTCTTTTCTTCAATAATCAACACATATACCAAACCAACAAAATTCAAAATACTGAATTGCTTATATGCAGCTCCTATACCACAAACACACACTTCCACCTTATCATGATTATCTACATTCATGCCAATAGATGCAAGTGACTCACATATGCTTTTGATATTCAGAGTGTAGTCACTTACCTACATTCCCTTTTTCTCCAATGCATGCAGCTCATTCTTGAGTTGCAATTTCCATGCCTTTGTATTGGTCTCATACAATGTGACCAAACTGGTCCAAGCCTCTTTCAGAGTCTTGGCATCCTGTATGTGCCCAATCATGCTATATGTATGCTAACAGATAGCCAATACATTACCTTTCATGCTCCTTGATTCCATTCCTCATATGCTCTTAACTCGTTTGCAATCTGATTCCTCTCTAGTAACTATGGGGTGTCTTTGTTCTCTCCATTGATGTGCTTCCAATGGCCTTTTCACATTAGAAAATTTTTCATTCTGAATCTCTAACCATGGAAGTTGTTCTTGTCTAGCTTATCGCTCATAAGATGACTCATTCCATCCATGTTTTCCATTTCTATAGTAATTCACAACACCGCAAAAACACTAGAAGCAGTACTTTTGCTTGAACACTATCACACTATGATGTGAGGGCTTGATCTCAGAAAAACATAGTTTTCGTGTATCAAGAGTACATGAAATCACTTGAAATTCTGGAACTGGAGTATTTGAGTATTGCCAAACATGACTTGAGTTACAATTTTGCAAACTGACCTAGTTTTTTTGTGGGCCCCACCCTATGGGCTCGAAATTATGTTGAGATGGCTCGGAAACAATATGAGGTCATTTGTGAATTGTGCTTTCTCCATGCATTCTTGTTTACTCTTCACTATCGATCTTCTCCACGAGCTCTCTATAGCCACATTGGCTCTGATACCATATCACAAGGTAGGAGATAAGGAAGAGAGCTCACACACAGATTGAGGAAACGAAGAATAGTCTTCTTCTTCTTCTTCTTCTTCTTTTATTACATAAAAGGAACGTACAAGAAAATGACCTAATACAACAATAAATATAGGAAATATATAGAGAAGAATACATAAGAAAAATCCTAATGTCTGCGATTGAGTGACTTGGAAAGAAACAAATGTGCCATCACTCTCGGTGGGTAACTCTAGTAAAGCTCAATGAAGTATCCCTGACATATATTGGTGTGACTAGCATACATGTCAAAGAAATGAAAATTGATATGTGTCATCTATGATCGTCACATGTTGAGGTTGATATGTCAACATAGAGCATATCCACAATGTCACTGCTCATTGTAGATGCCATCAAGCTCAACGAGATGCACTCAAGGTAGAGATCAACTGACTCCTACTCAACAACGTTGACCTACATGAATGCCTCCAAGAGGCCAAACTCAACATTGAACCAAACCATCACCCTACTTCAATTGACCAGATCGATGTAAGAGATCGCATTAACTGGTTAGAAGGTTCCCTCACTTGACTAGCAAACCTAGTCGAATGACATCTCTTCTCATCTAACCTGTAGGTCTTCATGAATGAGAGAGGAGAAGGAAATCTCGACGACAACGTATGCAGAGATAATACAATTATTATAAAGGCCTATTCAAGAAAAATGGGAATAACACAAGATTTTGAGACAGTGCTTTGTTTTTGAATGTTTTACTTTTTGAGTCATTCACACACTATAACATGTTTTTACCTCTTGATTGGAGAATTAAAAATTGACACTTTATTATTAAGCATAATTGTATTATAAATGTAGTATCAAGGTCAGGCTCAAACTTAAGAATTTAACATAGTAAGTAATATAAATGGGACTTGAATAATTCCCAAATTTCTTGAATATGCTTAATAATGAAATCTCACAAAAGCATACATAGAATAGAGAGAGACAACGGTGAACACAAGACTAGGTACAATCTCCCCCACATACTGTGATGGAAGGATCTATTAGAGTATGTGTAGTTGTAAATATTTTTCACTACACCCTGAATAGAAGATACATGAGGGTGGTGCTTTGAAAAGCATGCGTTTACGAAAAAAATCTATTTTATTTACAAAACATCACTTTCTAAGCAATCTACAATTTTTACAAATATATATAAAATTCTATCTTTTAAATATATTCAAAAAAATCTCAGTAAATCCTTGTGTGTTCACACCCTCATGATTCTTCATCTACTAAATCAGAACACAATCACATTAAAAACTTCAAGATACTAAGGTCCATTTAACATTGCATTATTCCATTAAGTATAACAATGAACTTCTTAAAAGTAGGAAAAACGTTTAGCTATACTTTAAGACCATAAATCCATGAATATCTTAAGAAATCATCAATAAGCATAACAACATACCTGAAACCTTGAATTGAATCTATTCTTATTAGACCATTGACATCTGAATATATGATCTGCAAGCTCCTTGTGGTCGTGATGTATCCATGCTTCTTGAAAGGTAGTTTATGAAGCTTTCCTTCAAGAAATCCTTCACATGATTCTCCACTATCAGGTAAAGTAAAACTAGGCAAACTCTCTAACCATACCTTGATCTTTGATATGGCTTGAGAGCTATGTAATTGATATGACCAAATCTAGCATGCAATAACTTCATGTTCTCCTTATGTGTAGTAGACCTTGCAATATTAGCATGACTAATTTTGGAGACTTAGGATTAGAAGACTTACTTCCCTTCTTGGATTGTTGATCTTCTTCTCCTTCTATGTCTCCTTCTTTTGCTTTCCCTTTGATAATGATAACATGGCTTCATCATTCTCTTCCATAACTTTTTTGTTTATCCTCATCCTGAATTAATATGAACTATAGATCTTCAAATGAAAATTATCTATCTCTTATAGAGAGAGAAAAATAAGTAAAAAAAGCACAATATGTAGATGGAAGTGAGTTTAGAAGTGTATTTACCATCGTCTTCATATGAAATGTTGACTCCAATATTGAATAACTGATCTCCTAAATCTTTGAGCTTAAAAATGTGTCAAAAGAGACTAACCAACTTTCATCCTTCTGTTGGCTAGTTATCTCCTAAGATGAGCTTCTGTTGGCTAGCAATCTCCTAAGATGAGCAACCCTAATCAAGGCTGATGAGATGTTCTGTAGGACCTGATTTGAGGTATAATATAGCTCTTGACTCCCATAGCAATACATGAAAGTTCTTGTGCATCCCTTTGTGTACCTAAGATCCAACCTAGGGACTTGTGGAGAAAGAGACTATACCTCAATCCCCCTCAAGTGCATATAGTGGGGATTCACGCTTTATTTATCAATCCGAGGAGTATCAAAACCTAGCCGAGTGTATGAAGACATGCATTCAAATGATGATCAATGCAAATGTGCTTCCCCCAAGAGTGCAAACAAGGCTAAGACTATTCCAAACCAGCTTCAACTGTCACTTATGGTGTCGCGATACTTGGAGCAACAGCCAACAGTAAATTGAGCTTTTCTCTTAGTTCGGAACTCCAAGTATAGCAAGTAGCATATGCATTTCAAAGCTCTCAAGAAGACGCTTTCAATGGTGGTATTTTCACTCAATTTTGACACTTCTACTTCAAGTTATGAGAAAAATACTGAGTCACGAGAATGACCTTCCTACACTTCAACACTTCCTACACTTCACACACACCTTAACAACAGCAAACAAACACTTTCATAGATAGGCAACACTTCCTAATACTCTTTTCAAGCAACACACATGCATACAAGCTCACAAAGAAGATGATACAAAGAGGAGAAGACACAAATTCGAAATTCTGTGCTCTTGATTCTCACAATGGCCAAAAAGTCCTTACAAAGAGTCACATATTGACTTATATACATGTGCCCTAAAAATGGTCCAAGAGACCAGCACTTTATTCACTAAAAGGCTAATTTCCTACTAATTTACATAGGTAAGCTACTAAACTTCTGCGGGGATACATCTAGAGGACTCCTCTAGTGCATATACCTCGAAAAATATATTACAAAATGATTATGATACAAAAGATAAGGTATCCAAATCGGAAAAATGTTGGGACGCGTCTTTTTCTCTGCCTTGTGTTCTTCTTAGCTTTGCAACACTCTCCCCCTCTTTGTCTCTGTCGTCCCTTGACAGGCTTTACTTCTTGTCAGTCACTTGTTGTCCACATGCATCTTGTGGTCAGTTCTGCCTGCTTCTTAGACAAGCATTCAGTTTTGATGGCCTCTTCTTGATTCTTCTTTTACATCCTCTAGGCCTGATGCATTCATGTTGCCTGTTAAGTCGGGCTGCCACGCACGCCACCAGTGGAAGGTATGAGGATGTGGTTCTTCAGCCTTCGATCTGGACCTTCCAAGGATCAAGAGGTTGAAGCACCCTCGTGTGGCTATGGAACCGCCAGATATCTTCTTGCACTTCTTCATGGATACTTCCTTGCCTTGGTTCCTCCTTCCCACCTACGTGTTTTTCCTTGATGTGTGCCCCTGCGGGGCTCTGTGCAAATATGGGTGTTGCACCCCTGCGGGGCTTCTTGCAGAGATATATCTTCAAATGTAATCTTTTAATGAAGCTTCTTTCTTTGTCTTCTTCTTTTCTTCTTTTTGTTGGACTATCCCTCAACACTGCCCCCTCCTAAACTCTGTCGTCCCCGACAGGCTTTGGAAGTCGACGAGAGTATGTTCTGTATACTTTTTGCTCTGTTTCATTAAGCAGATTAGCTTCACGTATCATGAGTTGCTTCCACTGTTCTACTTTCACACCGTCATGTGGTGGCTGTCTATGGTCAGCGAATAAGCTTAGTTCATATGCCACCAGTCTGACATTCAAGTTGGAAGACATCTTTAAGAAAATTTCCGGGTCAATTTCAAAAAACCCTGTGAAAAAGGCTTCTTTGAATGTTTGCATATGTGTACTCGGTAGAAACATAAGCCTAGAATAATATGCCATTATTGTGGGTCGGCTAGGCATAACAGACAAATAAAAAACGAGGATATCTGTTCCTTGATTAATACCAATGAAATTCAAAAATGTATATGCCGCATGCTTGAACACCTTCAAAACTGTAAGAATCATGCTTAGAATTTTATTCATCATTTTAATAGTGAGGTCGGGTACGGTTGCGTAACACTGCAGCTAAAATTCAATGGTTTTAACCATGTAATCCTCTGTTCGTAGATAATTATGGGGTGGGCTTGGAAGTAGCGAATAATTCAGCCACTATTTATTGATAACACCGTTCTTTTGCATATCCAAAAATTCTCTGGCTTCTCGGTGACATGGTGTTGGGCAAAATGAAGGGTTTACCTGTAATAAGTATGGTGCTGCTTGCCAGTGCACCCGCAATGTAGGATTTTTCTCCAAAATTTTTCTTCTCCAGACAGGCTGTGCCGCTTCAAATTCTTCTTGAGTATAATTGAATGTGTTATCTTTAAAATGCAATTGGTCGTCTGGATTTTTCTGTGTGCTCTTCTTTATGTATTGCCTTGTCTTCTCTTCCAATAGTCCGTACGGAATGTTGAAAGGCTTCAATATGGTTTCCAATTCCTTGCCCTTTATTTTTGCCTCCTTCATTACTTTGATCACTTCATTTTCAAAATTCTCTGTCAACCGGGACACCAATAGTGCCCGTTCCTTCTGAGCTATTTCTGCAGTGTATGGCATGGGATGATCATCACATGGGTCCACCATCTGCTCTTTTATTGGAGAATTATAAATAGGGGGAGATAGAGGACATACCTCTACCTCGTCACTAGGATTCTCTTGTGTTGGATCTACTGGTGTCTCGATTGGTACTTGCTCTTCTGCTTTAATGTCTAATTGTGCAAGGCATGCAGTCTTCTCTTTAACTTCTTGCGTAGCTGCTCGGAGTGCTTCTTTGGTAGCAAGTAACTCATTACCAATCTCTGCTATCTGATCCATACTTTCATTGTAACTTACTGCGAGTTTTCCATTGGCCGCATTCAGCTGCTTTTGTAGCTCAGTGGTTTCTTGAGTGTACTTACATTCCCATTCTTCTCTTAGGGTTTGCTCTTGTTTCAACAAATCTGCATATTTCTCAATCTGATCTCTTAATTCTTTCTGGTCAGTCACAGAAGTCTCTTGTTTTTCTATAGGCTGGTCATATAATAATTGTGAAGAGATGGATAGGTATGTGCTTGAAGATGAAGAGGTGTTGCAAAATCTTTGATCTACACCAGCCAAATGAACTCCAGGAGTATATGGTGGGCCCTTTTAGCTTGCCAATGGATGTATTAGACACCCTATGTACCTTGGAAGATCACTCTCAAAAAGATAGATCAAAACAGATAAGTTGGAGTTAGCTCAGAGGTGAAAACTTGCTATTCTTGGTTCATACACCTGTCCAGTGTTTTACATAATTCTCTGAGCACAGTAGCAATTATCTTAATTCCTCTTGGGGAAGTCTAGGTAAATTAAAGAGCTAACTTTCAAGAGTAATCTCATAAAAAATAATGAACCACACACTGAGAATGAGTTTTAACAACTGATGACATCATCCCTATTTTCACGGGCTGCTACAAAAATAGACCAGTGAGCAGAAAAATCAACATAACTCAAAATGTATAAATCATTATGAAAATTTGTATGGTTATACTAGACAGTAAGCTGAAGCCAAAAATCTTTAAATCACTGAATTTGGATAAGTAACCACTGAGAAATGGCTCTGACAAGATGAGTGAAAAAGTCGGGTACCTGACAGAGAAGTGAAGATGAACAGACCCTGTTGACTTCAAATGAACATAACTGAAGATTGCAACATCCAAATGACATGAAAATTTGTGAGCATATAGTAGAGTTATAGAGCTAACTTTACCAAGTTAAATCACTGAAAATAATGCACCAAGCTCAGAGAAAACATCTCTGCAAGCTGACTGAGAAAACTGAGAGTAATGGCAGTGAGTAGTACACTTCACAAGAACATGGAAAGATGAAACCAAATAATCATGAAAATGAAAGTATATTGCTTGTACAATACAATGACTTACTGATACATATGTGTGCTTTGTAATCACACCTTGATATGGCATAAAGCTCAGCTCTTGGAGGTCTTCACATAGGTCTCTCTAACCACGACTAAAACTGCCATCTATTTATAGTTGAGTTTGGGAGGCTAACTTCCCTCAATCACTCTCCAATCAATCAATGATTGACTTGATTCTCTACCTACCACAAATCACGAATTCGTGGCTCCTCTTTCCATTCTTGATCAAGTGGACTCAACCACTTAAGATTCTCTTACTTTTACATTAAGTAAACTCTTCAAAAGTTACAAGAGGTAGTTCACAAGTGAACTTTACAAAGTCTTCTTTTTAAAGCTTCTTCTAAGACTTTGTGAGACTCAAGCCAATACTTAGGCTTGTCATAGACTTGCTCCAACAATAATGCCTTCATCAATTCTTTATTTCTGCTGTGCAAACTATCATTTTCCTCCATGTATACTTTTAATTGTGTTTCTAACAATTTGCTTCTAGCTTTCATTCTTTCCTTGTCTGCTTCGTTGGCTTCATGTTGTCTTTGTAAATTCATCAGGCACTTCAATCACGATCGGCTCCTTATTTTGTTGTAGGCCTGCTTCCAGGTTCATTGGTGTTTGTATTTCCTCTTTGATGGGCAACACTGCATCTTTATTGATTGTTTGAATTTCCTTTATGCTTATCTTGGACTGATCATTTAACTGAATAACATGCATAGGTTCAGTGGATGCTTCTATGTTCTTTGCTTGTGACTGTTGGTTGTCTTGTGTAACTTCAATCCGATTGATTTCTGTCCATTCCTCATTGTTCATGTCTGTTCTTATGTCAGTGTCTAATGTATCTTTCTCAGGGCTTGATTCCGCATTAGAACTTGATTCCTTCAACCCTATTTCTTTGTATCTAGAAGATACTTTGGGAGTACTTCCTTTATCCTGTTGTCTCTTGCCTTGATTTGCCTATCTGTAATGATGACCTTGGACGTTTAAATTTACTTGCCCCCTCATATATTGATGCGTTTCTTCTAGGGCTACGGAGAGATCTCTTTTTGTGATAGGTTGCTGTGTCAAAGGAATCATTGGTAATGTGTGTTCCTCTTCGATTGTGGTGTCTCGTGAGCTTCTTCCTCTCTTATGCATTTAGTCCCTCTCATGGGTTTCTGTGAACTGGTTCCTACTTCTTCAACAACGATGACTGTTTTCTTTTTCTTTGGAACAGTTGCTGACTTTACATATTTGTCCATCTCAGTTGAGGTTGGCATCAAGCGTAAACACTCCTTCATTTCTAGTGCCTCGTAGATGAGCAATGTCAATGCTGAACTTCCATTTAAGAATTTTTTCTGACCCCACTTTTTCTTTGCTTCAAATAGGCGGTCTTGAATGTATGGAGTCATGTTTACTTGATTTCCCACCTGTCGCATAGCATGTGAAAGCAATTGTACAACAATTTTTTGAGGTGCTGTATATCTATGCATACTAGGGAAACAAAAGTGTTGGTGTACCAACCGAACAGAGTCTTCAATATTAGTTCTGTTGATTTCCAAAAATGTTCTCTTTTTCGGATCGTGACATTCATCCTTGACATTGGTTAAACCATTTTGATTCCATCCAAAAGCTCGGTTGATCAACTCATGAGTGAATTGAATTGTTTTCCATGTTCCAACTTTGTCAAGCACTCTGGCTTCAGGGATTGATGCCTTATTCGATGCGGACTGTAGTGTATTCATCACTTGTGTACATCTCTGAAAATCAGGTAGGTATATTGGAAGCCGTAGGAATGCATCGATTCCTGCACTTGTCTAGACTTCTGTGATGCGTGGTAGTCCTTGTACTATAGTCTGGAAATCTTGGGATATTATAGGGAAATAGTGATCTCGATCCATGATCTTAATGGTAGCCATAAAAAGAAGCTCAAACACTGATTGATCATCAAGAAACCAATGGCCTCTTGCCTTTGTGATTGACTCCAAGGGAAGAAGCAGGAACTCTTCCACTTGCATAGCCTCGGAATTATAAGATGCCATATGCACTCAATATATAGCAGTAATTAGTGGCAAGCTGGCATCAAGAATCATCCTTCACTTATCGTTCATTAGTTTGGCAGCTCTTCGAGTGTATTGTGTCGTCCCTTCCCCGTGGGTGTGAGAAAGGTAATACCTGGGATTTTCATACTTATTTATATTTTTTTGTGTTTTTATCTGAAAGTTAGTTAGTTCATAGCCGAAGCGGTTATTGAATCTTGAGTATATACAAGTGCTCTCCTATTCCCTAAGAGGGAAATGTGCTCCACTATCCTGAAGTAGAAGAAGAATGTGCCGAATGCTTGGCCTTGTAATGTGCCCCTATCATGCATACTTTGGATTCTTGTGAAAACTCAATATGTGTGCAACTCTCATCACTTGGTTGATGCATACAGATTGTTCTGCGTGTCTTCCTCCAAATCTGCTTTACTCCATGTGGGAGATTTGTCTTTTTGGCAATCCAAGCTACTTTCGAGTTTCGCAAGTTGTACTTTTGCTTAGTCTGCCATCTGAATCTTTGAATGATTTGTGTAATGTGGTTAGTTTCTTTCTCTGTCTTGTAGTGATTTATGTTCCGTTGTTTTGCCTTGGAATCATACTGATTCTCCTTGTGCCTCGGCTTGTCCTTGTTGATGTTGGTTGTTTGAGCACATGACTTGGGAATCCATGTTGGAATTTGGGGCCCCAGGATCGTTCCAATACTAAAACCTCTTGAGCATACACAACTTAATTGACAAGATGATAAGTGAGATAGAGAAAGAAAGAGATCTTGAGACAAGGATAGGGAACGTAAGCTGGATGCTTACTTCACTAAAAATAATAGATGTCCAAATTACAACATGGGAGTACTACTCAACCATATAAAGTGGTGCACTCACTAATGGAGGAATAAGAAGATGATGATACAAAATTTAGATTATGTTGAAATAATCTAAGTGTGTGTGAAGAGAATGAAGCAACGAAGCTAACAAAATAGTGTAACGAAATTGTAAATCAACCACAAGGTTAACTCACAAAAGATAGTTACCACCACCTCGTAGATTTCCTGCTGCAATGAGAGTAGCCTCTCCTTCACCACAACTTCACCTCCTTCAAGAGTGTGAGAACACTCTGTCTTCAAGAAGATCTCCAAGCTCTAGATCTTTGAGTGAGTGATTATACAAGGAGCCAAGAGCCTCCTTATATAGTAGTTGAGTATCTATTGAAAAGCTATAGCGAAGCCTCCACGAATAAAGCAAAAGCGTGTGCATGTGTTAATAAAGCAAAAACATAGCGATCTAATAAAACTCCATCCATCGTTGCTTTGTTTATGAAAAGCAATGATTTACTTTTAGAATCGTATTTTGCAACGTTTGCTTTGTTTTCTTTTAGCTTTCTAAAAGATGGTTTCACACTATGCAATTTCAGGTTCGCATGCACGAAGAATTATTGGACATTGATTCCAACAATCCCTCCTTCAATGTCACAATGGTACAAGCTTCAATAACCTGCAAATCTTCTCATGACTATCTCTAGTCAATGCTTTGGTAAATATATCTGCAACATTCTCACTAGATGGAACATAGACTAGCTCAATGTGCTTCTTAGCTATCTGCTCTTGAATATAGTGGTAGTGTACCTCTATATGCTTTGTGCTTGCATGATGCACTGGATTTTTAGCTATAGCTATATCACTCTGGCTATCTGAAAATATCTGAATGGGTTGATGTACTCTTACATCAAGATAACTGAAAATCTTATGCAACCATACTGACTCTAGAGTAGCTGTAAATGCTGCACGATATTCAACTTCACACGATGAAGTGGCAATATTGGGTTGTCTTTTTGAAAACCATGAGATAAGACAATCTCCAAGATAAAAACAAAATCCACTAGTACTTCTTCTTGTGTCTCTATCACCCGCCTAATCAGAATCTGAAAATCATTTTAGTAACAAATGTGTAGATTTCAAAAATACCATAGCATAATTTGAAGTTCCCTTCAAATAACGAAAGATCCGCTTTACTGCTTTCCAATGTAACACTGTCGGATTCTGCATGAACCTTGATACTTCAGAAACTGCAAACTGTATATCAGGACGCGTATTACAAAGATAAATCAAGCAACCTACTACTTGACTATATAGAGTAGCATCAAATTGCTCTGCATCTGCTACCATTTGTAAAGACGTGTTCTGATCCATAGGTGTTTGCATAGGTTTAGAATCACCCATCTGAAACCTTTCCAAAAGTTTCTCAATGTACTTCTGTTGTGTCATGTAGATACACTCATCTTGAAACAAAAACTGAATCCCAAGATAATAATGTAGAATGCCTAAATCATTCACATCAAATGTTTACTTCAATTCTTCTTTGAACATCTGCAAATCTTCATCTCTAGGACCTGTGACTATAATATCATCCACATAAATGATTGCTATAATCATCATACCTGTTTCAGCTTTGACATAAAGAGTTGGAGCTGCATCTAAGTTATGGAAACCAATGGATAAAAGATATGTATGTATCTTTTCATACCATGCTCTAGGTGCCTGTTTTAAACCATACAAAGCTTTTATAAGCTTACACACTAAGTGTTCTTTACCTGTCTCTTCAAAACCTTCTGGCTGCTGAATATACACATCTTTGTGTAAATCACCATTTAGAAAAGCAGTCTTAATGTCAAGTTGATATATATGCCAACCAAAATGTGCTGCTAGAGCAAGTACTGACCTAATAATAGTCATCCTGGACGTAGGAGCAAATGTCTCATCATAATCAATACCTTTTTGTTGTGCATATCCTTTGACAACCAACCTGGCCTTGTATCTATCAATAGTACCATCTGCTTTCCTTTTGATTTTGAAGATCCATTTTACACCTATAGCCTTCTTTCCTTCTGGTAACTCACATAGCTGCCAAGTTTGATTCTTATGAATAGAATCAATCTCTTCTTGCATAGCTTTTCTCCAAATAGGAATGTTGAGTGCATCTTTAACACACGCAGGTTCATCTTCAACAGTCGTAAGTGCCAAAATATCATTAATCTCAAAGTCTTCAGCAAAACTTACATGATCTTTTTGCTGTCTAGTTTGACTTCTTGTTCTTACATGATCTTGTTGTTGTTGTCTAGTCTGACTCCTTGTTCTTCCAGTAAAAGTTTTTATACCACTATCTTTCCAAGTCTGATATAACCATGTAGGTGTATCCTTGAATAGTGGTGAAACTCTTTCTGAACTTTCAGCTTCCATAGGTTCTGGAACTTGTCCTGTCGACGTACTAGGACTTTCTGGAATTTTAACTTCTTCCATTTCTGGAATCAAAGTCTCTTGTGGAACTGACTCTGTAGATGGTTGTGAAATTCCTCTTTCTTCAATTTTTTCTTGAATACTAGGAATTTGAGGTTTAATTCCCTCCTGATATGGCTGAACATCTACATCCAGAATCTTTCTAAAAACTCCATAGTCATTTTCAATAATGAAATCCGGAATTTCTGCTTCTTTATCATAAACCTTATCTTCAGCAATATAAGCATTACGTGAAAGAATAACTTCACCTGTCTCTGGAACATAAAACCTGTATCCTTTGCTTTCAACAGGATATCCAATAAAAACAGCTTTCTTTGCCTTTACATCTAGTTTGCCTCGGTCCTTTTTCTCAACATGTACATAAGAAAGTGATCCAAACACTTTGAAGTAACTCACATTAGGTTTTCTACCATAATAAGCCTCATATGGTGTGATTACCTTTAAAGCTTTTGTAGATGACCTGTTTAAAATGTGATTAGCTGTATGTACTGCATCAAACCAGAATTTCGGTGAAAGCCTCTTGGACGCCATCATGCTCCGCATCATTTCAAAAAGCACTCTATTCTTTCTTTCTGCAACACCATTTTGCTGAGGAGTATAAGCAATAGTAAGGTGTCGAATAATACCTTTCTCATCGAGAAATGTCTCGAACTCATTTGATAAGTATTCTCCACCTCTATCACTTCTTAGAATCTGGACAATTTCCTGACTTTCATTTTCAACCATAGCTACAAACTTCTTGAACATAGGAAAGACTTCTGACTTCGACTTAAGACCATAGATCCATGAATATCTTATAAAATCATCCACAAATAGGACAAAATACCTGAAACCCTGAATAGAGTCTGCTCTCATAGGACCATTCACATCTGAATGAATAATCTGCAATTTCCTGGTAGCTGTAATATGACCATGTTTCTTGAAAGGTAGTTTATGCATCTTACCTTCAAGACAACCTTCACATATATCTGAATCATCAGGTAGCTTGAATGAGGGTAAACTCTCAACCATACCTCTATCTTTGATATTCTTGAGAGCTCCAAAACTGATATGTCCAAATCTTTCATGCCATAGCTTCATATCTTCCACCGGTGACGAAGATTTGACTGCATATGCTTGACTGATTTTTGACAAAACAAAGACCCCTCCTTGTTGCTTACCTTGTAAAAGACACTTGTCTTCTTTATGTGATAAGATCTTACAAAGATCTTTCTCAAATACAACTTTAAAACCATCACTTAAAAATGCAGATATAGATAGCAGTTTCTTCTTCATTTCAGGTACATAAAGGACATCTGAAATTTGAAAAACACCACCTTCTCTTGACTTTAGGGTTACTGTACCTATTCCCACAACATCCAAATCATTGCCATCTGCAATAGTAACTCTTCTACGTGAAGAATAGGAGAGAGAAGAAAATACATCTCTACAACCTGTCATATGCTTTGTAGAACCTGAGTCGAATATCCAAGGACTTGCTGAAAGAACTTGTAAAGCTGCTTGATCAAAAGCTACTTCCTCAATAGTGATACAGGCATAAGAATCACCTTGAGATTTCCCTTTTTTATCATCTTTTGCAACATTACCTGATGCCTTTTTCTTTTCTGCTGCAATCCTTTTATAACATTCTGACTGAATATGTCCACGTTTCTTGCAAAAAGAACATATTTTTACCTTCTTCTTAGAAGAATTCTCTTTAGATGTCGTAGATACAGAATCTGAAGTAGAAGGTGAGAGGGACCTACTTTCCTTCTTGGATTTTTGTTCCTTCTTCTTATCCTTCTTCTTCTTACCCTTTGATGAAGATGAAAGTGCTTCTTCATTCTCTTCCATTCCCTTCAACTGATCTTCATCTTGAATCAGTAAGAACTCTAATTCTTCAAATGTAACCTCTCTATCTCTTGTGGTAAGGGTAAGAGTGGTTATGAAAGATCGATATGAAATAGGAAGTGAATTAATCAGCGTATTTACCATTTCTTCATCTGATATCTCAACTCCTACATTTAGAAGTTGATCTCTCAAGTCAACGAGTCTTGTAATGTGGGTTTGTATTGACTCACCAGCTTTCATCCTTGTATTTGCTAGTTGTCTCCTCAAGTGAGCTTTCCTAGCAGGATTTCTGCTCTGAAAAAGATTCTCGAGCTTTAACCAAGCTTGACTAGAACTTCTGCAAGATCTGATCTGTGGTAGAATATGCTTTTTGACGCTCATTGCTATGAATGAAAGTGCTAAAGCATCTCTAGCATCCCATCTTGCCTGATCTTCAGTAGGAGGAACTCTAGGTAAAGACCTAGCAGTGACTCTGGATGTCGAAGTGGTTACCTCTTCTTCAGTTGGTTCTGTAATAGCAATTCCAGTACCTCTTGAAGCTTCTATAGACCCTTCTTCGCCTTCTCGTCTTGGTCTTATTAAGGATCCATTGACGATACTCCATAAATCCTTTGTCACTAACAAGTTCATCATCATGAAACTCCACATGGGATAATTAGAAGATCCATCCAACTTGTCTTCAATCTCAATTCTAATCTCACTCATCTTATCTTAAGTGTGTATATCAATTATGTAGCTCTGATACCAAGTGTTGGAATTTGGGGCCCTAGGATCTAACACTACTAAAACCTCTTGAGCATACACAACTTAATTGACAAGATGATAAGTGAGATAGAGAAAGAAAGAGATCTTGAGACAAGGATAGGGAACGTAAGCTAGATGCTTACTTCACTAAAAATAATAGATGTCCAAATTACAACATGGGAGTACTACTCAACCATATAAAGTGGTGCACTCACTAATGGAGGAATAAGAAGATGATGATACAAAATTTAGATTATGTCGAAATAATCTAAGTGTGTGTGAAGAGAATGAAGCAACGAAGCTAACAAAATAGTGTAACGAAATTGTAAATCAACCACAAGGTTAACTCACAAAAGATAGTTACCACCACCTCGTAGAAGACTTCCTGCTGCAATGAGAGTAGCCTCTCCTTCACCACAACTTCACCTCCTTCAAGAGTGTGAGAACACTCTGTCTTCAAGAAGATCTCCAAGCTCTAGATCTTTGAGTGAGTGATTATACAAGGAGCCAAGAGCCTCTTTATATAGTAGTTGAGTATCTATTGAAAAGCTATAGCGAAGCCTCCACGAATAAAGCAAAAGCGTGCGCATGTGTTAATAAAGCAAAAACGTAGCGATCTAATAAAACTCCATCCATCGTTGCTTTGTTTATGAAAAGCAATGATTTACTTTTAGAATCGTATTTTGCAACGTTTGCTTTGTTTTCTTTTAGCTTTCTAAAAGATGGTTTCACACTATGCAATTTCAGGTTCGCATGCACGAAGAATTATTGGACATTGATTCCAACAATCCATATTTGTGTTCGGGCCGGCTGTGCGGCTATCACCTTCTTTGGAATCCATACTCGAGCAATTCTTTGTGGACCTAGGTGTCCAAAGTGATTTGCCTACTGGTTCAATGGTTTGTTTTGATGTCGATAGTGTTTCTGTTGTTGAAGATATGCAACCACTTGATCCTTCATTATCCAAGCCTGTCTTGTGTAAGGAATGGGGTATATGCTAATGTGTGCAGGTTTTTGACAGTCTTGTTGACTATTCCTCTTTGGGCTTGGTTCCTCACTGAGTCTTTTATTGGATGAAACACTATTGCGGTGGTTTACTGAGCTAGGAGGTTGTGTGACAACGGGATTTGGTGCATTCTCACATGAAGTACTTGAAGATGGGGCATCCATAGTGTGAGTGAACATACATTCATCATCATGCTTGTTTGAATGATCTCTTAGGTCTGTACATTTGGCTTTGACCGGTCGTTCAACTAACATGTTGAATACCTCACGATGTCCTATCTTAGTCGAGATGTATCCTAGGGCCAACTGAATAGTCACTTCATATTTGTATATCCAGTCTTGACCTAACACAAGCTCTTCTAATAAATCCTGATCGTGGCATACTAAGAGTTTTTGTTCCATAGTGTTGTTTCCGAGGTGTAGAGGTAAGGTAATCTCTCCTATACATTTGGTGATCTTTCCTCCTATTCCAATGAGTTGTTCCTGAGAGGGGTGTAATTCTTCCTTGAGTTTCTCGGTTAATGAAAATGAAATACAGCTTATGGTTGCTCCGGTGTCAATTAGAGCATCCACTAAGTGGTACTCTTTTGTTCCAGCACCCAAATTCAAATAAGGTTGCTTGATTTGCTGTCCTAGGTTTTCAGTGGCTCTAAAATTAGCCATTGGGATGAGTTCCTCTCCTAGTCGATATCTCTTGTCTCTCTCTCTCTCTCATCCACTCCTTTCTTTTCCTGATTCGTTATAGCGCTTCTAGCCTAGCTTCTTCTCGTATCCTTTCTTCCTCTATGCATCTATTTCTACCCCTTATTAGTCTTGACATTAGATCTTCTGTCAATGGATCTAAATATTTCTTCACTCGACATCCACTAATATAGTTTGGTAATACTTCCCCATCTAGAGTTGCTAAAGTACTGATGGCTCCACTGGTAGATATACGATTGATGATTAATGGGCCATATCCTCTTTTTTGCAGTTTCTTTGCATGTTGTTTCAAAGTATAAACCAAAACTAAATCTCCTTCTTTCAAATTTTTATCTTTAATATGAGCATCAAAATATGCCTTTTGCCGCCTTTTAGCAGCATAAATCCCTGCTACCGCTTGTAACCTAGTTTCGTGTAACTTTTCTATTTGATCCAATTGAGCTGATAATTCATGTCTCATCCACTCATAAGTTGTTGCTACTCTGAGAGTGGGTATTAAGAAATCAATTGGCAAAATAGCATTCTGTCCGTACACTAAGTTAAAAGGAGTAGTTCCTATGGAAGTCTTGTAGGCTACTCGGAATGCCCATAAAGCATGATGTAATTGCTTATCCTAGTCAGATCTACCATTGTTCACAATTTTCGTGAGGACAATACATAAGATTTTATTTGAACTTTCAGCCTGTCCATTGGCTTGCAGGTGATATGGGGCTGATCTCTTATGAATTACTAAGAATTCATTCAGAAGGGCTTCTATTACTTCATTCACAAAGTGTGTTTCTCTATCACTCACAATTTCTATAGGCAATCCAAATCTAGTGAATACATTCTCAAAGAGGAACTTGGCCGTAGTCCTTCCATCATTTTTCTTGGTTGCTTTGGATTCAACCCATTTCATCAAGTAGTCTGTGGCTACGATTATATATTCGGCATGGGATCCTTTAGCTGGTGGGCTAATAGGTCCTATGAAGTCTATTCCCCATTTTGTGAAGGCTCTTGCACTCATCATGGGTTTCAGTGGCATTTCATCCCATCTAATTGGATATTTTGTTCGTTGACAAGTATCACATCGTTGCACATATGTGGCTGCATCTTGATGTAGAGTTGGCCACCACATTCCCGCAAAGAGAATCATTTTTGCAGTTTTATCTGCAGAAAAATGTCCTCCTGCAGCTCTTGTATGTGCCATATCTAAGACAGCAAGATATTCGTCTTCATGAATGCACATTCATAAATGATTGTCTCTTCCTCGCCTAAAGAGTTGTTTTCCTATGAGCGCATATTCCTTGCTTTGTTCTGTGAGTGCACGTTTCCTTGCTAGAGTGGCTCCTTCAGGGTACTCTTGGGTCTTCAAGAATTTTACCAGGGGCATGCTCCATCTTGGTGCTACTATGGAGTAGCATAGAGTGGAGTTCTCTTCTGGGTTTCGTTCTTGACAAGTTGGGCAGGTTGATACATAGTTATATGTATCCCTTTGCATGGTTGGCCAATATATGCCTAATCTCTTCAGTGTTTGCCATGTTCCGTTCGCATTTAAATGAGTTTTCCAGTGATTTACATGTGCTTTTTGAAGCCACATCTCTTGTTCCTCTTCTTCTACGCATCTCATGAGTAATCCACTTGAGTCTTGGTGATATAGGCTTCTAGCAATGATATGAAGATTTTTGTTCTTCCATAGATCTTGATTTTGGTGTGGAGTGATCCCTTGTTTCGGTCCATATGTGAGTATCGGGATCAACTTTTCTGCCCATTGGGGACATACTTCGAGATTAAAAAGGTACGTGTCAGGCAGATCATCCGGTACTCCTATGGGTGGTTCTCCATGTGTCATTCTTGATAAGTGATATGCTCTAATGTGGGTGTTCCCTTTCTTGACTACTACTTCAAAATCAAATTCCATCAATAGCAGAAACCATCGCACTAGTCGTCCGGTATTACAAGGCTTATTGACTAAGTACAGTAGGGCTTGATGATCGATAAAAAATTTGAATTTGTTTGCCAATAAGTAGAGTCAAAACTTTTTTATCGCGTACACCATCCCTAGGCCTTCTCTCTCGGTTGTGGTATAATTATGCTCCGGTTGATTCAATTGTCTACTCGCATAGGCTATAGGGTGGTCTAATTTTCCTGTGTTTGCGGGTTGAGCTAAGATGCAGCCAATGGCAAACTTGGAAGCATCTACATGAATGTGAAATGGTTTGTTCCAATTAGGTACTCGAAGGATTGGTGCTGAACTCAATAGACTCTTCAATTCGTTGAAGGCTTTTTCACATTCTTCTGTCCAATTAAATTGAGACAATAATGCATAAAGAGGTCTAGCAATTATGGCATACATATGTATAAATCTTCGGTAGTATCCGCAATGTCCCATAAATGCTTGCACTTCTTTAGCAGTCTTTGGTCTCAGTAAATCCAAAATTACTTTGATTTTGTCTTCATCTGTAGAAATTCCATTTCTAGAGACAATGTGTCCTAATATTTTTCCTTGTCGCACCATGAAGACACACTTTTCTGGATTTAGGCATACTCTATATTGTCGACATTTGGCAAAGATCTTTCCTAGTTCAGGGATATGCTTTGATCGTATAGCTGAATAAGTGCATAAATTATCCACGTATACCTCCATACTCTTTCTTAGGAACTCCTTGAATACATGGCACATCAATCTTTGGAAAGTGGCTGGGGCATTGGTTAGACCAAAAGGCATAACCTAAAAGCGTATACTCCCCATTCAGTTGCAAAGGCTATTTTGTGTTGGTCCTCAGGGGCAATGGCTACCTGATTGTATCCTGAAAAGCCATCTAAAAAACTATAAACTTCTTTTCCTGCCACCCTTTCCAAAAGATGATCCATGATGGGTAATGGGTAACTATCTCTTACTGGAGCATTCACTTTCTTCAAATTAATGCATACTCTTAACTTACCATTCTTTTTCGGTACAACCACCAATGGTGACACCCATCCCGTGTGTTCTGTCTCATAAATGAACCCAGCATCTAACAACTTATCTATCTCTTCCTTGATTTTTGCTGAGTACACATCGTTATAAGTTTATGGTTTTTGTTTGGAAGGTTTGGCTTCAGATATCAAAGGGATTCTATGTGCACATATAGAAGGATCTACTCCTTTCAAATCCTTATATGTCCACGCAAAGACATCTCTGTATTCTCAAATGAGTTGTATCAACTCTTGCTCTTCTTCCAGAGAGACATCTTGTCCTATAAAGGTACATCTTTCTTCTCCTTCCTCCAAGGTTACTACAATTTTCTTGGTTTGTTCTTTGTTGTCATATGCTATTCCTGGCTGTGCTTCTCGTTTTGGCATTTGAATAGCTATTTTTCTCTCTTCTACTTCATATTTTTTGAAGTGTGCAGGCACTTCAAATTGATCTTGAGGTTTATGTTCTCCATCTTCTTGTTCTTTATCTACCTCCCAGATTTCTTTAGTAGTGATTCCTACTCCAGCTCCAGAATCCAAGATGGCTTTAGTGGTGTAACCCCTATAGGTAATTGGAAGGCAGGTATTCCCTTCATCTCCCTCACTGAAATCTCCAACCTTATCAACTGGGATTTTTACTGTGTTTACTTTATCAGGCATCTCCTTCTCTTCAGCCTTGGTCTCCAATTGACTAGTTAATTTCTCCTTCAAATGTGGTTTGACCTTCAAAAGTTCTTCCAATGTTAGAGTACAAGGGATTTTTACCTTTCTAAGATGTTGGATGATTTCCGATGTTTGGATTCAGGGGTTCTGCTCTTTTTTTCTTATTGAAGGAATGCAATATAGTTCAGAATTATGTTCGTATTCCCCTGTGTAATTTGGCAAAACCTTTACACTATCATCTTCTTTGTCACTTTGATCAATTTGTAATAATCCTTCTGAATTCAGTTCCGGTATTGAATCTTCTATTTCACCTTTTGCCTCTAGCTCCTCAAAGGGTGGTTCAATTCCTTCCACTTTCTTCCATCTGTCTTCCTGGACTCTTGCCCACAAGTCTTTAGGCCATTCCCCATCTACTTCGGGGACAATGGATCCATCTCTTTTATCCTCGCAGTAATTTCTATTATGTGCCTCGCCTTCTTTGTGTTTCTCGGGGTTATTAGGGAAGACACACTCTTGGAATTCTTTTTCAGTAATTCACGAATTAGGTAGTTGAAGAACAGGTTTTTCTAAGGTCCGTTGAGCTACTTCAATTAATTTCTTGCATATTTCCAACCTTTCCTTCTCTAAGTCACCTCTAGGATATTCTTTTTCATGTTGTTCAACGGTAGGTCCTGCTCTTATTCGTGCCTTGTATGCCTGAATTCACATGGCTGACTCTTCTGGCATGGGATCTGCTAAAACTGATCCTACCTCTTCTTTTTTAGACTTTACTTTCCGAATTTCTCCTTCCACTTCTTGTTTTTCCTTTTGTTCTTGTTCATTCTTTTCATTTTCCTTATTTTGTTGTAGTTTCTTTTCCTTTATTATGTCTCTGCAATTCTTCCATATTTGTGTTCTTTTACTTGTGATGCTTTTTCCAGGTTCTTCTGAGTCTTCAACTCTTTGAGGTGGGGGTGTATTCATCTCTCTTTCACTTTGGTCATTCTCCCCATTTTTTTTTGGTGTCTCTCTAGCTTTAGCTCTTGTTATTGCTTTCAATGGTACGGTGTACTCCTTGTCACTCCCTGACGACTCTACTACTTCTATGACATTGATTTGCACATTCGAGTTAACTTTGTTGGGATTCTTGGGGCAATCTCTGAAAAGGTGTTCTTTACCATAATCACTACAGTATCCTTCCCAAACTCGCTGTGGTGGTGGTGGGTTTGGTAGTGTACACTCTCTGATATAATGATCACCTCCGCATCTATAACGCGGTCCTCTAGGTACAGGCAGTCTATTCATAGGTGGGGAGGGTATGGGTGCTCTAGGAGCTGTGTACATCAATGACACATAATCTTGCTCAATTCCGTAAGAATTATCTGGTGCTTCCATGACATATGCATATGGTTCGTACATTTGCCCATATTCTATCATAGAGCCCTCATAATTGGGATGGTTTCCTTGACTATGGTCATAGGATGAGTCGTATGGTTCATTACTAGTCAATGGTGTGGCTGGAACTATTGCTCTCTCTAATTTTTCTTGAGGTTGATCCATTTTCACTAGGACAACATTCTGAGGATGGGGTGGTTGTTGCCCTAACACAGGTTCTGGTTGAGTATAATTTTGATAAGCATAAGGTCATGGTAATGGTGCCTGCTGCTGATATATGGGATATCTAATGGCTTCTCCTCCTTGATCTCTCTGAGGGTATCCATAAGGTCTCATGACAGGTTGTACCAGTCTTGATTGCCTATTGTAAGGACAGTTTTCTGTGCTGTGATTTGTGTACTTTTGTTCTATTCTACAATATTGCAGAGGGCCTGGGACAAGTGGTCTATTATAAGCATAAGCAGGTGGTGGGACTACTCCCCTAGTGCACAAATGAGAAGGATGATCACCTCCACAATGCATACATCGTCTAAGCATGGGTACTCTCATTGGGTTGCTACTAAGTCGGCTATTTCCTCTACATTGTTCTTAGGGTTTGATGTGCTACTGGTAGAATCTTCACTTTTCACACTACATTGGGGTATTTTTAGGTCTTCTGCTAGATTGTCCTCTAGATCGATACATTCTTTCATACATTCTTGCAAAGTTTGAACTCTATTCACATATACGAGTGATCTTAATGATCCATTCACTAACCCTTCCAAAAATAATGATACCATTTTGTTTTGAGTGGGTCTCTCTTCAACAAGACATCTATCCACATACTGCTTGAATCTTCCCAGATTTGGTGAATTCTTCAATTAATTCTTGATAGACTTGTTCCATGTTTCGAAAATTATTAGGGTCTAATGGCTCGAACCAAGCTAAAACGGTGTCTTTCAAAGTTAGACCAAAGGATTCATATTGAATCAAGAAATCTTCCACTTGTTCGGCTCTGATTACTTGCTTGAATTCAGCTATGTGATTGTAAGGCTCACTAGAGCCATCATAATGGTTTCTCATGCATTTGGCAACTTGAATAGGTCTTAACCTTCTTCCTGCTTTAGGTGGTCTAGGCATCACTGGGAAAACTGGTCTTCCTATGGGTATACCAGGTCCTCTTGCTACAGGTGGTCTGACTGGGGCTGGAATTCCATTCCTTGGGTCAACAGGTGCTTGAGGTTGATAGTTAGGGTTATTTTTCGGCATAGTAAACTGACATGGGGTCTGACAAGAACATGTGTTTGTTGCGTTTGTCTAGACTGTTGATATGAATTATCGTGAAAGGTTCCATGGGGGTTTTGTGAAGTAGTGGCTTGATCCCTAGGGGGGAATATTGGGATGTTTTGATATTTCAACCCTGCTCTTTCTAACTCCGTTAGAGGCCAGCACCTCCTTTGATTTTTGTCTAAGTATGTGATAATGGTGGGGAGTTTTGGATCTTGTAACTCATAGACAGTAACTGGGTTAGGGGCCACTTCCCGTAATGAAGAGTGGGCTCTGAGGAGATGCTCCATTCCATTGATCAAATACACATCCATTAGGGAATCATCTTGGGGAATTAGGTCTCCTCTCTTAACCCTAACAACAGTAGATCTCGGAGTGGTCACTTGCTCTTCATGTCCCTCTGTATTAAGGTTATGAGCATTATCTTCTTCCCCATGTTCATTGATGTCTTCAAGGTGTTCCGTGACTACATACTGGATATCTCTTTTGTCCATATAAAACCCTCCTACATACTTAACTGGTGGCCTAGGCACTATGTAAGCATCTGAAGCTTTCTTTAGTCTGGCCACTGATCTATTTAGACCATCTAGGTAGATTGGTATCTCATGTTGATTGGTGTTCACATATTCTAAAGAAGTCCGATATTCTCCCTCAATAATGGACATCATGCCAATCATTGGTACTGTATTTTGCATGTCCTCTGAAGCCATGGGAATTTCTTCCTCTGAATCACTAGAGGTTTCAGAATACTGGGAACGGCTACTTGGTTCGGCTACACTTCCGACAGAGGAAATCACACTTCTTCGGCTTCCTAGGGTTCTTCCAGATCTTAGGTTCATTCACTTAAAAGCTCTGATTAACCTTAACCAACCTCCAGCTTCTAGAGTTCTTTACTGAGGGTCATAATTCTATAGAAAATTTGGTTGGAACAAGACTGACAGTGAAACCACAACTCACGATACTTGACCCAAAGAAGTCCACGATACACAATATTTGACAGGCTGGGCCTTACCACGATACTCGATACTCGATGAGTATCGCCTCAGAAATCCACGATAATCGATACTTGACTCATGACAAAAGGTCACGATACACGATACTTGACCACGACGATACACGATATGTGTGGAATACACGATACACAATATTCCACCACAATAATTCCACGATACTCGATACTTGACCTTGCTGTGTCACTCACGATACACGATAGTCCACAAGTATCGTGAGAAAATTCTTGAAGATACTCGATATTTGTCAGGTATCGGGAAAGCCGCCTCCGTGATACATGATATCCAGCAGGTATTGCGATCTGAATTTCATGATACATGATAAGCGATATCTGACGAGTATCTTGAGGACTTCTCAACGATACACGATACGTGACAAGTATTGCCAGACCCAATTCAACGATACCCGATACTTGACAGGTATCGTGAAAAGAGTTCAACGATACACGATATTCAGTCCAGGTATCGTGATACTCAACCACAGGAGATCACGATACTCAGGTATCGCGATACTCAACCGCGGGAGAACACGATACTTGACATTTTTTCAATTTTTTTGCAAGTGTTTTTTGGATTTTAAATGCATGTAAGTGTTTCTCAAGCTCATCTACCCTCTCCTCACCATCTGTATCACTTAAAATAAACTTTCTTAATCCCTGGATGACTTTCACGATACTTGATGCAGGTCATTTTTATGAAAACTTGATTTCAAAGGAGTTATGCACAAAGAATCAGTAGTGTGCTCACCTTGGAAGCTTTTCCCAACTCTCTAACACTCACTCTTGTTCTGTGTGGCTCCAAGCTCTCTAATCTCCGATCGCGATACTGGACTGTCCGCTCTCTCTCTCGATACTTGCTTGGAGACAAGTGATTTGAAAAAGGACAATTTTTGGGTTTTATACTTTTTTGAAAAATTCTTTCTAACTAAAAAGACTCACAAGACTAGAATTAATGGCTACTCTAACTCCCTAACTACTCCCTTCTTCCTCCTACTCTACCTCACTCACTCACTTCCCTAGAATAATAACTCACTACACACACTTCAAGAGTGAGAAGTAGTAAGTGCGGATGAGTGTGACTTACCAAAGAAGAGAAATTCACAACTCCTCTACTCGCTTCAATGCTGAAAGCTACTTACCATCACACGAATGCCTCGGTTTGATTCGACATATTCCCTAGCAACGGCGCCAAAAACGTGTGTACCTAAGATCCAACCTAGGGACTTGTGGAGAAAGAGACTATACCTCAATCCCCCTCAAGTGCATATAGTGGGGATTCACGCTTTATTTATCAATCTGAGGAGTATCAAAACCTAGCCGAGTGTATGAAGACATGCATTCAAATGATGATCAATGCAAATGTGCTTCCCCCAAGAGTGCAAACAAGGCTAAGACTATTCCAAACTAGCTTCAACTATCAGTTATGGTGTCGCGATACTTGGAGCAGTAGCCAACAATAAATTGAGCTTTTCTCTTAGCTCCGAACTCCAAATATAGCATATGCATTTCGAAGCTCTCAAGAAGACGCTTCCAATGGTAGTATTTTCACTCAATTCTGACGCTTCTACTTCAAGTTATGAGCAAAATACTGAGTTGCGGGAATGACCTTCCTACACTTCAGCACTTCTTACACTTCACACACACCTCAATAACAACAAAAAAACACTTTCATAGATAGGCAACACTTCCTAACACTCTTTTCAAGCAACACACATGCATACAAGCTCACAAAGAAGATGATACAGAGAGGAGAAGACACAAATTCGAAATTCTGTGCTCTTGATTCTCACAATGACCAAAAAGTCCTTACAAAGAGTCACAAATTGACTTAAATACATGTGCCCTAAAAATGGTCCTTTCACACAAGAGATCGGCATTTTATTCACTAAAAGGCTAATTTCCTACTAATTTACATAGGTAAGCTACTAAACTTCTACGGGGATACATCTAGAGGACTCCTATAGTGCATTTACATCGGAAAATATAGTACAAAATGATTATCATACAAAAGATAAGGTGTCCAAATCCTCAACATTTTGGGACCTGTCTTTTTCTCTGCCTTGTGCTCTTCTTAGCTCTGCAACACCCTTGAATCCTATTTGGATTGCTCTTTTGTAGGATGTGATCTGGTAGTAGTACGGACTCCTGATGATGAAGTAGTTCCTTCTTCTTCTTAACTAACTTCTTGTTGAGCAAAAATAGGAACAACAAGTCTTCTAAAAGATGAAGTAACATCTTCTCTGACTTGTCTTTGCCTTGGATAAGTGCCATTCACAATATTCCACAAGTCCTTTGATATTAACAAATTCATCGTCATAAAACTCCACATTGGATAATTAGACATTCCCTCAAGCTTGTCTTCATTCTCAAGTCTAAAGTCACTCATCTTGTTAAGTTTGTATATCAACTATGCTCTAATACCAAATGTTGGAAGTGGGGTGGACCTCATGAATAAGAATAAATCACAAGTTTACTAGATCTTCCAACACATGAATCTTAGCATACACACCTTAAAACTCAAAAAGAGATAAGTGAGAGATGGAGAGAGAATAGATGAGATTTTTGAAGTGTACAGTAAGCTAAGATGCTCATCTACACCATCTTATGCTCCAATTTCAAATTACATTGTGTGAATATGATACAAACTGATAATATTTGAATCTAAGCAGAAATAGGAACTAGATACAAGAAATTGTGTGCCTAAGAGGTATGAAGAGTGTGTTTGTGTGTGTGAATATGAAGAATATGAATAGTTTAGAACTTTTTTACAACAATCCCGAATTCTAACTATCCTAAATCAGAAACTAGTGTATGAACAAGTGAAGACATATGTAGACTTGTTACTCATAGTATATTGCCTGATACGAACTCCTCCAAATGTCTCCAAATATAGAGCACAATTCCTCCAAGAGTATAGGAACTCTCCTCCTCTAAGATCTCCTCCAAAGCTAGCGTGTAGCTTGAGATGATTGATGAAGATAATTAACAATGAGCTTTTTTCCTCCTTATATAGAACTTGGATGCTCTCCATGAACCATATCATGAAAAACACTCATCAATCATGCAAAAACAAAACAACACAAAAAAAACTAATTTTGTGAAAAAAAAATACACTACTGCTGTCGCGATGTGCTACGACAGAGATTTGGACCCAGGTACTTGGCTTGAGAAGCTTGTGTTTTATCCAAGACACCCACAAATGTTTCTCATAAAGGGTGTTCTAAAGATCCCATCATGTGCTTCGATCATATGTTGCTAGTTAATGATTGTTGGACCATATGACATTGCTTTCGCTAGATTAATTCACTCGAATTGAGTACATTAGTAGAAAATGTGCTCTATAAATAGAGCTACCTGAGCTACTTAGTGAAGACTTTGTCTAAGGGAAGCAAGCATGGGGTGTGCTTAAGGTCAAGGCCTACTTCCTCATCCATGGATTCTATCAAAGATTTAACAAGGTCAGATAAGTATAATGATATTCTTCTTGTGGTTGATAGATTCACAGAGATTGTACACTTCACCTCTACCATTGGGGCAATGATTGTACACTTCACTCCTACCATTGAGGCATTCACAAGGGCAACCACTGATAGATTTTTCCATTCGTACGACACCATGGATTGTGAATGATACTTTTAGTGATCAAGTTCCACCTTGATCCACAATTCATATTTAGTTTTTGGAAGAGTCTTTGAAAACTTCTTAGAGTCCAACTTAAACAATCCACAACCAAATCATCGACAAATTGATGGCCAAACATAACAAGTGGATCAAGTCTTGGAACAATACATTTCTTGAATTGTAAACTATGATTAGAATAATTTGTTAGATATCTTTCTCTTTGAAGATTTTTCCTATAACAACAAAATTCACACATGTATCAAGCAAACTCCATTCTTTGCGAGCTATGACCAATACCTAACGATGGATGCACAACTTTCCAAGCATGTGAAAAACTCAGCTGCCAAAGAAAAGACTCGATACTTAATAGTTATTGATCAAGAACTCAAGCAACGGATTCGCAAAGCTCAAGAGAAATATGAGTGTTACTTAGATCAAAATCGCATTGCACATTCATCTTACCATGTTTCTGATAAAATATGGCTATTGAGAGACAACCTAGAGACTTGAACGCTTTGTGCAAAACCAGACCATAAGAGGTTTGGTCCCTTCACCATCCTAGCCGAGATTAACCTAGTTGCTTATAAGCTCGAACTACCGGGTACCATGAGAATTTATTTAAGTTTCTGTGAATCCATGTATCCATCCATCACACTTTCTCCCGGTAAAACATTCTGCCTACAAATCTTCAGCAATACACACTGAAAAAAAAATTAACTCATTTAAGAATGAACAGCCATACTCCGACAATATGACACTGAATGGAGATTTATACTCATTCTCGTATGCCTACGATGGGGATATTATTTTAAATAAATATTTAAATGAATAGTTTCCTCATCTGTCATTATTTTCTATATCCTATCTACATTTCTCTCTACGTGATAGATTAGAAGTGCTACAAAATTCCAACAAAAAAGATCAAAGATATGAGATATTCGACGATACGACTCGCTTAGTACGATTGAAATTTAAAAAGCCTTGAGCAATTAGCCATGGAATAAGTTAAATGTTCCCATCTTAGTTTCGGTGACGTACCTTTTTCATCATACATTGTACACTAAGCTAAGTGCACAGGCGTAATTTTCTGCCTTGATCTTTGCTTTGTTTGGGGTTATGGCGGGGCTTACGGAAGATGGATTACAGCTCACTCTAATGGTGTCTTTCAGGAGTTGACATAACAAACAAGGTCACATATATCGATCGCATAAGCACGCGTGACGCCAGGATGTTCATGTAGAAATCCAGAAACACTCGCTTCACTCATCGACACAGACGAAGACATCCAGAATGTGTACTTTATAAGCACAGAGATACAAACGAAGACATTCAGAATGTGTACTTTGTAAGCTAAGAGAGAGAGAGAGAGAGAGAGAGAGAGAGAGAGAGAGAGAGAGAGAGAGAGAGGCCATGGCTGACGGAAACGTTAGTGCTGAGATGCAGAACGTTGGTGCAGGCGATACACAACAAGTTTGGCTGAAATCTATCGAAGATGAGTTGAAAAGGAAGGAGAGCTATGGTAGCTTCAGCACCTTCATCATGGGGCACAGCATCCATAGAGTCCCGAGGCAGCTTCGAGAGGTGAACACTTTGGCGTACGAACCCATGGTTGTAGCCATTGGACCATACAAGAAAAGCAGAAAACTTCAGCCCTCCGTAACCGAAAGCTTCATGCGCATTTCCGCGGCGAAGCTTGTTATGGCGATGCTGAATATTGAGGCCGAAGGTTTTCAGGCCTTCACCCAGCGGGTTGTGGGCGATCAGCACAGCGTAGAAAAACTAGCGATGGAGTACGAGAGGGCGCCTCCCTACGGCGAGGACGCATTGAGAGCTGTTTTCGCTTTGGATGCTTGTTTTGTGACATGCTTTCTGGTGTTCTTGGGATGCGGAGGAATGAGTCGGCGAAGCTACTTCCCATGGCTTGGAGACACGTTCGCGGAAGAGCTGGCTCGGCGTGTGGAGAAGGAGTTCAAAGTACCCAAAAGGTTGGTAACGAGCATTTTGAGGGACGTGTTTCTGTTCGAAAACCAGATACCTCTTTCTCTGGTGAAGGGGATAATGACTTCGATCATCAATACTGGAGGCGCAAAAGCTGGCACAGATATGCCAGAAATTAAACAGGATAACGGAGAGGAGAAAGCAGAGGAGTTCCTTGGGAGGTGCATAGAGGAGGTGGTAGAATGCGCGAACCCATTCCGAGCGGATGCTACTCCGTACGGTGGGATTACACAGGGTGCGCCTTGCATTGTGCATAGGCATACTCATTTGCTCGACTGCTTGTACAGTACAGTGACGATGGACAGCCGGGATGAGAGGGTGATAAGGTCCCGTGTGCAATCGGCGATCGGGATTACGAGGGGCTCGGAGATGCAAGGCGCGGCAGTGGCGGCGAGGATGGGAAGCGCTCCGACGGCAGTGGAGTCTGCCGTGCATCTACGTCGGGCCGGCATTGCTTTCAAGCCCTCCGCAACCGTTGGCGGCACAGGTGTAGGCGGCGGAAACGTAGTTGACATATGGTTCGACAAGGCCTCTGCTACGCTCTTCTTACCAAGGTTGAGAATCGGTCCAGATAGCGAGGCTGTTCTTCGTAATCTGGCAGCATACGAGATGGTGGCGTTGCAGCGTGCAGAGGTGGGTTGCTATCTTGCGCTGATGGACGACCTCATCGACACCGCCCAAGATGTTCAAGTAATAAGAACAACTCCTCTCCGTCTGTCTTTCTGTCTGTCTGCATGCATATCCAAACTTTTGAGCTTGGTTTTGCCTCATGGCCGTTGCAGGTGCTACGGTTGAGCGGAGTGCTTGAACATTCTTTAAGGAATGACGAGGAACTCGCGGAGATGTGGAATGGCATGTGCAAGAACCTGCAAGTGTTGTACGAGACATCAACGTTGGCAGAAGCCTATGCAGCGATAAAAGATCACCTGTGTCGTCGTATGCGCTACAAGAAGCTGTGGGAATTGTATGCTGAGTTTAGCAACCGATACCTTTCTGCGCCATGGCTAACCGCCTCTGTTCTGGCTGCCACCCTCCTGCTTGTTCTCACCATCGCTCAAACGATCTACTCTGCCGCAATTTATTACAAATCTTAATACATTCAACAAAGACCGTTAATTATTCAGCTAAACCAGTTGTAATGTTGAAATCAATTGGCCTCTAAACCAATTGCAACCACTTGTAATGTTGTCTAACTCTGCTTTGTTGGATATGAAAGTCCCACTGGTACTATGCCTATTCATTTATACACTTGTTCTTTCAAAGCTAAAGCTTGTCAAACCTTTATTTAAAAAGAAAGATGGTTAATTATTCAACTTAAAATATTTCCAAAAATGAGATTTGTTTGTAAGAAACAGTTTACATGGTCGAAAAATAGACAATTACATAGCTTTTCTTACAAAATTATCTCACAGAGCGTCTACAAAATGATTTTCTGATTATGAATACTGAATCAACAAGTAAGAATCATTGCATGTCCACTCCATCTTCATCTAAAATATCAGTTTCATCATCATTTGAATTTGAGAGCTTGTCTTGCTCGTTGCTTGCAATTCAAGGATTATCCTCGTCGAAGTGCAAGATAAGATGATGTTAGTACATGTTTTTTGATTTCCTTCCAAATTCTGCCACCAGAACATTCAAGCTTCTTTGCCTAATCATGTTGATTTGTTATTTTATCAAATGACTTGATTTTATCAAAACGAATAATATCAACTTCATCCAAGTTCAATAACGAATAACTTCTCATAGTTTTCATCCCTTTTCACCCCTCCTACTTGTACAAATATTCAACATGTTCAGAATATACTTACATGTAAAGAGGTCGCACTACTACTTTTAGACATTGTGAGTAATGAAAGATGACAAGGGAAGAAAATAAACTTTACAAAACTACAAGTACATGTTCAGAGTATGCTTACATGTAAAGAGGCCGCACTACTAGTTTTAGACATTGTGACTAATGAAAAATTATATAACATCACAATGAGAATAAAAATAACTATTCATTGAATCTTTTGTATGATGTATTGGACATATCCAATGTAAGTATTATCTTTTTGACTATTTCTTATATTCCATGTTTCTCTCATTTGGAATTCAACATGTAGATAAAGGGGCATACATATGATCACTACAAGAGAATGGGGGCATTGTGATGCCCCCAAATGAAAAAAAAAAACAAGAACCCTCAGTTATGTGACACTCTAAAAACAGAGAATCACATAAGCGATGTTCCTAAAAAAAGGGGGAATCATCGCAGAAGGGATGCTCTCCATCCCTAGTGTGGCAATACCTAAAGAGCATTGCATGTCAACAGTGCTTGTAGCAACATTGGCAAACTGTCTATGATGCTATTTGTAAGACATAAAAAACAAATCGATTTGTCTTGACACATTTGTGCAGGGATTCAAAGTCAAAGCGAGCTTGAGAGAGAGAGAGAGAGCTACACACACACACCCACAAGGATAGAGAGAGAGAGAGGTATCTATACACACATACTCACACATGCATACACATACATATGCATACATACATACATACACACGTGCATACACACACATATACATACACACACATCCATACACATATACACACACATACACTCGCATACACACATATACATACACATGGATACACATACATCACTACAACATTTATCACTACAACATATGAAGGGCATACCGACGCTGCATATACCGACGGTCACAGTCGGCGTCGCTATGGGCCTCGAAAAATGACACTTAGAGATACCGACGGTCAAGTGACTGTCGGTATGACCATTTTAAACGGATCGTCGGTGTGGCCCGCACCTGTCGGTATGTGCGTCGGTATAAGCGTCGGTATAGTCATCGGTATGAGCGTCGGTAATTTACTGGGAACTACCGACGCGTATACCGACGCTTATACTCGCCCCCATACCGGCGGCGAGTTTTAAACATACCGCGAACCCGAGAGCAAAACTTCACATTTTTGCACGTGTTGTTGGTCTTCTGTCGAATGTTGCGCGTGCGAACCGAATTGCGACCTGCATTGTCTTGTGCACACACACACACGCACACACAGATCTCTCTCTCTACACACACACACACACACACTATCTCTCGGCTTAGATCTCACATCTTGGAAAGTGCTGCGCGTACTGTTAGCATTTGTGTTTCTCTATGCTTTAGGTTTTATAATTTCTCTTTTCTTCGATTTTGCAGAAGTTCTTTGGCGTCAATTGTTTGGAATTGGACGATAGACGACATACATTACTCTTTGATGACAACGATCCAAAAGAGGGGCATACTTGTAAGTGATTGTTTTATTCTCTATTGATAGAGAGAGAAGGAGAGAGAGAGAGAGAGAGAGAGAGAGAGAGAGAGAGAGAGAGAGAAGAAAGAAAGAGTGAGAGATAAAGAATAATGAAAGAAAGAAAGAAAGATAGAGATAGCAAAATAGAGCATACATACACACACACATACACACACATTTACACACATACATGTACACACATGCATACATACACACATACATGTACACACATGCATGCTTACATACACACACCTATACACACATGCATGCTTACATACACACACACATATACACACATGCATGCATACACACACATATAAATTTACACACATGCATACATACACACACATGCATACACACATACATACACACGCATATATGCACATATGCATACATACACATACACACACACATATACACACATACATACACACACATATATACACACATATACATACATGCATGCATACATACACACACATATACACATATGCATGCATACACACATATGCACATATACACACATGCATACATACACACACATGCATACACACATACATACACACACATATATACACATATGCATACATACACATACACACACACATATACACACATACATATATACACACATATACATTCACACACACACATATACACACATGCATGTATACATACACACATATACACACATGCATGTATACATACACACACATACACATACACATACATGTATACACATGCATACACATACACACACATGCATGCATACATACACATGTACACACACATGCACACACATGCATGCCTACATACACACACGTACACATACACACACATGTATACACATGCATACATACACACGCACACATGTACACATGCATACATACACACACATATATACACACATGCATACATACACACATATAATCCTATTTTTATTTTGAAGGTTTTTTTTACATCAAATATATAAAAATAGGATTAGGGTTTTTACGCTATTTACACATACATACACATACACATATAATATATGTATACATGTATATACACATGTTTACAGAAATATACATATTTTAGGTCTAGATATTTAAGATTAGGGTTTTAGGGTTTAGGCATACATATCACTCAATTATATTTATATTAAGAAAAATATAGAGAAAAATAAGAAAAAAAATTTGCATATATAAATAAATATATATATATAATATGATTAGGGTTTTAGGATTAGGGGTTTATATTTTTATTGGTGGTTAAGTATTTAGGTTTTAGTATTTCAGATTTAAGTCTAAATCTTTAAGATTAGGGTTTTAGGGTTTTAACACCTACGTAACATATATACACACATACACATACACATATAATACATATATACATGTAGATACACATGCATACAAAAAATATACATATTTTAGATCTACAATTTTAAGATTAGAGTTTTAATTATATATATATAATTAAATATATAAAATTAAATATATAAAAATAGGATTACGTAAGAAAAAAATCTGAATATATAAATAAAAAATATATATATATAATAAGATAATTATATACATAAATGAATATAAAAAGAACTAGTGTTTTAAATAATTTAATTAAATATATATAATTAAATATATAAAATTAAATATATAAAAATACAATTACGTACGGAAAAAATCTGAATATATAAATAAATATATATATAAAATAAGATAATTATATAAATAAATAAATATAAAAAGAACTAGTGTTTTAAATAATTTAATTAAATATATATAATTAAATATATAAAATTAAATATATAAAAATACGATTACGTAATGAAAAAATCTGAATATATAAATAAATATATATATAAAATAGGATAATTATATAGATAAATAAATATAAAAAGAACTAGTGTTTTAAAAAACGTAATTAAATATTTATAATTAAATATATAAAAATAGGATTAAGTAAGGAAAAAATCTGAATATATAAATAATATATATATATATATATATATATATATATATATATATATATATATATATATATATATATATATATATATATATATATATATATATATATATATATATATATATATATATATATATATATAAGGTAGGATAATTATATAGATAATAAAATATGATAAGAACTAGTATTTTAAATAAATAAATGAAATATATATGATTAAATATATAAAAATAGGTTTAAATTTAATCATTTTAAATAGAGTGAATATATATACAATACACAAACACACATACTTATATACCTATCTATATGCACATATATATACACATGCATATAGTTTAAATATAATCATTTTAAATAGAATGAATATATATACAATACACAAACACACATACTTATATACCTATCTATATGCACATATATATACACATGCATATATATATATATATATATATACATGTTTTAGGTCTAGGTCATTTGGATTAGGGTTTTAGGGTTTTAACACCTACATAACATATATACACACATACACATACACATATAATACATATATACATGTATATACACATGTGTATAGAAATATACATAATTTAGGACTAGATCTTTAAAATTAGGGTTTTAGGGTTTAGGCATACATATAACTCAATTAAGAGGAAAAAAATCTGAATAAATAAATAAATATATATATAAAATAGGATCAATCAAGAAAAAATCCGAATATATAGATAAAATAGGATAACTATATAGATTAGGGTTTTAAATATAGGGTTTCAAGTTTTTTTAGGTATTTAAGTATTTAGGTTTAGTATTTTAGATTTAAGTCTTTAAGAGTTAGATTTTTAGGTTTAATAAAAAAACAAATGTTCTAAAATATCCATATTGTAGCAGATGGCTTCTTTGGATCCTGAAGAGAGAATGGCATGTCCTTGCACACAGTGAAAGTATCAAATTTATCGGAAACAACGGCTTTGCACATGTTAGAGAGCATGGATCCTTTGATAGGAGTCGACTGGAAAACCTACGTCATCATTCGCATGGTCCCCCAGGTGAGCAGATGGACCCAAACGACATTGCACCGGTAACCTCTCGTGGACAAAAGAGAGCAAAAAAGGACTTAGAAGTACAAGCAAGCACTAATAATATTACACAGAATGAACATATGGAAGAGATGCTTGAAGCATTTTATGAGATGGACGAAGATCATGATGGTGAAGAAGGTGTCGAGACAGAAACAACAGAAATTCCACGATCAGAAGTTGATGAAGAATATGAAAACATGCGAAGATTAGCTCGTTTACCACTTTACAATGGAGCAAAGATATCTGTACTACGTGCTTCACTCGCGATGCTCAATCTGCAATCCATTTATGGATGGTCAGATAGTAGTGTCATTGAATTGTTCAGGTAAGTGGAGAACAAATTGGCTTTCATTGTTGTATCACAATAACTTCATTTACTAATATCATTTTAATTGCTTATTGCAGGCTTCTTAAAGATCAATTTTTTCCAGAGGGCAATAACATGCCTCCAACACGTGGAGATGCGAAAAAACTTTTACAATCCATTGGAATGGATTATACTAAAATTCATGTTTGTACGAATGATTGCATTCTCTTTCGGAATGAGTATGAGCATCTCCATGTATGTCCAAAGTGTGGAGCAAATAGATTTAGAGAAGACGTTGTAGGCAAAGCAATCCCCGCAAAGGTTCTTCGCCACTTTCCTATCATTCCACGAATTAAGAACATGTTTAGATGCAAATCTATAGCTGAGTTAATGTCATGGCATACAAAGAGCAGGTCTACAGATAATGTAATGTGAGTGCTAGCTGACTCTGATGCTTGGAAGCACATAGATAGTAAGTGGCCAGAGTTTGCTAGTGAGCCTCGGTCCATACGTCTAGGCCTAGCTATGGATGGAGTGAATCCATTTGGATTACACAGTTCTTCATGGAGCACATGGCCTGTATGTTTGGTCAATTAGAATATCCCACCATGGTTGGCCACAAAGAAAGGTCATTTATTATTAGCTCTTATTGTACCAGGTAAGTATAAGGTAAAAAACATGGATGTATATCTTGCACCACTTGTGGAAGAACTGCGCATTTTATGGGATGGGATTACTGTGCGTGACATGTCTCAACCTATAAGAAGATGAGACGTGCGAGTGCAAGGCATACTTATGTGGACAATGCATGATTGGCCTGGTTATGGTGAATGTTCAGGTTTTATCGATTTCGGGTTACCATGCTTGTCCTTTGTGCGGACCATGACTTGAAGCACGCTATTCCAAAGCACTACGTAAAATTGTCTATGAAGGACATCATAGATATTTTCCTGATGGACATGTTTTACGTGAAAGACAAATTGGTCGACAAGCGCAACACCAAATGAAAGCTAGCGATTGGAAACAACTGTGGGATTAAGAAAATCCAGTTGCTGGCATGAAACAGTTGTTCATTTTTCATGAACTCCCTTATTGGAGTGAATTGGTGATCAATCATTTGGTAGACCCGATGCATATTTTTAAGAATGTGGGAGAGATTCTTTGGAAAACTTTGATCGGAAAGAAAGAAAGCAAAGCACAAAGGGAGGACTTAGAAGAGCAAGGTCATATGCGAGAGTTGTGGGCAATTACTAAGCCCAACAGAACAATATCGTTACCAAGAGCTCCTTGGGTGCTTCGCAGGATGGAAGAGCAACAAGTGAAGAAAACAATTTCAGAGTCTCGTACACCTATTGGATGCATGAGGTGTTTAAAGACTGCTTTACACGAAACGACGATCTTGGAGGACTCAATTCTCATGATTGGCATAAGTTTTTACAGTTTGTGCTCCCTGTAGCCCTAAAAGATTGTCTTTCAGAGGATGTACGAAAAACCATTTATAAAATTAGTTCTTTAGTACGGTGGATATCTTCTAAAGAGATAAATAGAGATAGCATAGAGAGTGCAAAACTCAATGCTATCGAGGCTGTTTGTATGGTAGAGAAATACTTTCCCACAAGTATTCTCACTATTCAACTTCATTTACTAGTTCATGTGGTAGATGAAGTTGCAAAAGCAAGAACTGTCCATAGTCAATGGATGTTCTTCTTAGAGTGCTTTATTAAGACATTAAAAGGGTTTGTTCGACAGAGAGCACATCCAGAGGGTAGCATGGCAGAGGGATGGCTTGTGCAAGAATCTCTTGTATTCATAACTGAGTTTCTACGTATATCGGATCCGGAAATGCCTTGCTTATGGAGCGATGATGAAGATGTTTGTCTCGTAGGCGATGAACCACAAGGTAAAGGATTGCAAAGAAATCAACGAGCAAATGGCTAGATACAATGGTTTCACAAGCAAAGGCAGCAGGTGAAGATATCTCTGAAGAAGAAGAAGAACTTGCAAAAGGATGTGATTGGGAGTATATTAAATACGGTGCACTATGGTCTCATGGGCGACACTTTCCAATCACACGAATCGATCAAAATAGGTCTACTTTTGATAGTGGAGTGATGGTAAATTTTTTGCAAAAAAGTAGAGCGAGTGCAAGAGATGATAATGCTCTAGAAGGTGAGTTAGATTATTGTGGTGTGATTCAATACATATTAAAACTATCTTTCAAAAAGTTTGATTACTTTGTTTTTGATGTGAAATGGTTCAAAGTAGTCACCTCTGGAAGAAACGCAACAGTGAGACGGGATAAGAGCGGTTTGCTTCAAATCGACTCCACAAGATTATGGACAGATGAAAGGGATACATTTGTACTTCCCGAACACTGTGAGCAAGTTGTTTTTATACCAGATTCAAAAGATCCAGAGTGGCTATTTGTTTTACAAGTCGTTCCACGTAGTAGACAAGTTTTTGAAAACATAGATGTAGAAGAAAGTCCATCTCTAATGGACTCAGAGATTCATTCGATAGTCGAGGAGGAAGAGATCATTGTTCGAGAAGAAGAGGTCATTGAAGAGGAGGTCATTGTTTGAGAAGACGAAGCAATAGATGATGATCAAGAGGAAACCAACATAGCAAGCGATTTAGAAGCCATCCATATAGAGATAGATATTCTCGGTGTATCGGATCTTCAAGAGGATGCTAGAATAGAGGACTTTTGAATAAAGCACTTGTACTTACTAATTTTTGTTTTTTTTTTGTTTATTCTCTATATTACTTTTCTTATCACATGCTATTTATTTGAGTTCTTTTATTACAGAGCACGATGGGAGACAGTCCTCCAGTCACTCCACATTCCATGATAGAGGAGCAGTTTTTGGAGTTCATCTCTCAGGTTCCTCCTGCGTATATGGCCGCTGCATCTATTTCTTTCTCTGTGGGCTTCATGAGCTTGGGATGATCCTACTCCTTGGAGGCCATGGGGCACATTGGATCATGATGGAGGAAAGATCAATTCACTCTTCCAAGTATATGCATGTATATGATGTTCTGTTACCAAGAACATCTTCTCTGATGTGTTGTCCAAGTAGACAACTTTGCCTGGTGTCTTTGGATCGTTGAACTCATAGATGATGACTATGCCCAGTTGGCTAGGTTGATCTGGCTTGAATCTCCAAAAGGCTTCCTCTGTTTCTCTATTCAAGAATAGTTCTATGCTTTTGTTGTCTTGAGGGATCCAGTCTGGAGTGATCACTCTGGTCAAAACTGACTTACCTCTAGGAGTTTGGGGTCCTTGTCCTACATTTCCTTGTTCTAGGTCTCCTATCTCATTCTCAGGAATGACATTTCCAAACTCATCAGTCCTATCTGGTAGGTTGGTGACCACCGTTGGAACATCAAGCTTACACTATGCTTGAGGTGGATTTGATCTACATCAAATGCTATCGTGTCGAAAGAATATCCGTTGGAGAGTTCTTTTTCATATGCTCATTTATTGTATTTTTTGAGAGATTTTTTATGGCTCATTTACCGTTGTAAAAGCCTTGAGCTTGACACATGTAAAGGTAGAAATATAGAGCAAAAATCTCATGAAGTTTTGGTGGTTGAAGTTGCATTCAATCAAGCAAATCAAATCACCTAAAAGTAGATCAATCAAGATCTTCACTTTTCCTAGATTGTAGGGAAGTGAATTGATTCCCTCCAACAACCATTCCCACCTTCATTTGAATTCAAATTCAAGTTGTAAAAGTCATGGAACACTCCTAGAGGCTATATAAGGAGTTGAAATCACCTGTATTATACATGGAAGCAATATACATACACTTGTGACCATCATTGTCTTGCTCCTTCAATTTTCTGCATCATCTTCTTCGCCAACAGTAATGTTGCAGAGGCTGCTGCTCTCTCCTCAGAGCTCCAAATTGCGTGCAAGAGGACTCATTGGAAAGGTATTAGTGTCTAGTTTATTTTCGGTAAATTTTCAAAGCATTTGGTTCAGCAGATTTGGAGAAATCTCAGTTTTTTCTGCCTCGGGGTCAATCTCTACGTATTCCTGAAAAATAGGAAGTACCACCGGTGAATGTCGCACTCATTCCTATAGCATATTTTGCTTATTCCTTATAATTTTGTGCATTCCATACACTCCACCCTATGTGTATCACTCCCATAAAAGGATTTTTTCTAATTGTAATCACGCTGGTCGCTATGGGCATTTGAAGTTCATTGTCTCTTCCATAGATAGTAAGTTTTTTGAGCTAATCGACCCGCGAACCTATCTGTTTTGTATCGACTCATTCTCCTTGATGCTCCAAGGTACATAGTGTGTTTCTTTGCACTTATAGCATGCCTATAAGGTCTATTTGAGTCTCCATAAGCTCAAGGGCTGGTCTTGTGCCGGTTGGCTTAACAAAACTTCATCGCTTCGAAACACACTTTTCTACCTTCGACAAGCTTCTCCAAGTTCTTTCAACCACATACATGGTTCCTTCCTTATCAATGTATGAACCCTCTTCGAACTTGACCACCGGGTGTTCAAGTCGAAAGGGTTGATCTGGATTTTTGAGTTGGACCACTGATCGCCTCAGGCCATCCTCATAGATGCGAGCATCTAATCGGTTGTTCCAAATATATTCCAATTGTGTCTTATAGGGACCTTCTGGTGTTTGTAGATGGGTAGTTCCTAAGCCACCTACAGGTTTCCCCATGCTAAAAGACATTTCTGAGTCACTTGTGTCAGAGTTTAGTACGTAAGGACAACCACTTAGTTGTTGTGCCCAAGACTTAGCTATATGGTTGACACTAGACTGAGAAGATCTAATGCTTTGTCTATCCTTGCTTAGGTGTCTACCAGATCTCAGGTTCATAAGCTTTGGTTAAGAGTCCAAAATTTCCCCTTGGTATGGTTCAAAATCCTTTGTAGTCCCCTTGGTTCCCTAGTCCCACCTGAGGGTCAACTTCAAATTAGTCTATCTGAAAATCAACGCATTATTCTTATAAAAAACATTTGAGCCCATGTAAGAATCGAAATGAGCTTTCCAACGAGCTATAGAGCTCAAAAAATAGACTTTGGATGAAAAAGTTATGTCAAATCAGGCTCCTGGGGGTTAAAACAGGCAATCAGGTACTTTTTGGAAAAACTCGCGATTTTGTGAAATCAAGAGAATCGTGATGCTATGAATCTCAAGAGAATCACGATGCTATGAACTTCAAGAGAATCGCGATGCTATGAACTTCAAGAGAATCACGATGCTATGAAATCAGAGAATCGCGATCCTGTGAAACCAAGAGAATCGCGATCCTGTGAAACCAAGAGAATCGCGATGCTATGAAATCAGAGGATCGTGTTTTTGAGAATCGCGATTGCCAACAGAGAATCGTGTTTTTGAGAATCGCGATTGCTAGCAGAGAATCGTGTTTTTGAGAATCGCGATTGTCAGTAGAGAATCGTGTTTTGGCTGAAAATCGTGATTTGTGAGAATCGCGATTTTGAGCACAACCAGAGAATCGCGATTCTGAGAATGACCACAGAATCATGTTTCTTTCAGCAAGCTTTTAGGCGGGAAATAGAAAATTGCAATTTTAAAAAAAATTTGAATTTTCCACAGAATCGCGATTTTCATCACAGAATCGTGTTTTTTGGCGGGAAATTCAAATTTCTGAGCGCCAAGCAATGGCGAGCTCTGTATGTGCAGAAAAGCATGAAAAAACATAGCGCTTGCTCTCCCTTGCACCTCCTAACTCCTTCTCACACAATAATGCATGAAAAATGGTATGAAAATGGTGAAAATGCACTAAAAAACTAGAAATTTCTATGAAGAAGAAGATGGAAGAAGATGGAGATGGTGATGATGATGAAGATGAAGAAAATTCAGAAAATGAACAAAAATGACAGTTTTTTTACCTTCCAATGTCGCAAATCTACGTACCATCACAACGCTCGTCCTCGAAGCTCTCTCTCCGGCAACGGTGCCAAAATTTGGTGTACCTCAAGCATAAGCACCACCTCCTTTACTTGTCAATCCGTGGAGACATGAGGACCGGTATGAAGACCACGAGCAAGTGAAGGCACAAGTGTGTGAGTGAAAGCACACAAACATGCACACACATACACACACATGTGCACAACGTAAGATCAAAGAGAGGAACAATGGAAAGATTCGATTGCAAAAGAGTTCTCTTACAAAAGCTCTATTCTCCAACAAGCTAACCTCAAAAATGGGCTCTCTAGCTCTTTTTATAGTTTTTGGACTAGTTTTGGCCCTATCCAGACCTAGTGTCTGGCCTAGTTAAAAATTAGGTTCCAAGGCTTATTTGAGGGCTCAAATGAAGTCTAAAAATTATGAAAATTGGTAGGATGATACTTCTAATACTCCCAAAGCTCGAGGAATCCTTGACTTGAACAAAATGAAGTTACAGAAATAGAAAATGGTATTTACAATGATTTTTAGTGATGAAAATCACTATTTTTATAGGGATTTCGTTTGAAAATTTATCATACACTTCTTGGAGCTCCCTACTTGCTCCTTCTTCTTATGTGACCACCTCTGTAATGTGCTCCTATGCTTTGTCCTTGAACTTCAGCTTCAACATCATCGGATTTTGTCGTTCCTTCTTCCTTTTGTTGTACTCTGTTGCTTCCTTGCAAAATCTACGGATATGGCCAAGCTCGCCACAAAAATGATATCGAGGGGGTGGGAGAGAGGTACCTTCCGTCGATGTACCTGCATGCCATCAATTTTGATTAAAGTTGTTACTTCACGGTCCATATATTTTTGGTATCCCTGCTACTGGTTGGGTCGCAACTATGGTGGCACGTAATGGGTGGCTGCCTGCCTTGGTTCTTGTATTATAGCGTTTACGGCCACTCTACCCTGTAGCTTTGCATTATATGCACAGGTTTCTGTTGAGTGTCCTGTTGTGTTACAGATGGCACAATACATCTGGTTGAGGGCACATGTAGAACTGGTGTGACCTGGATTCTTGCACTTAGTACAATACACCTGTTTGGACGGATCATCAGCTACGTTCTTACTTGCCTTCAACCATTGCAGGTCCTCTGTAAAACCTCCAACTTTGTGCTCCAACTGTAAGGCCATCGCAATTACATCGTCCAATGTCATTCCGCCCACATAGCGAATGATCATGATTTGTCTTAACTGTGGATTCAGTCCATTAATGGACCATTATGTTATGACATGATCTAGCAGATTGGCATGTGCTGGAGGCAGCTGCCTTAAGTGAGTTCTAAATAGTGTCGCATACTCTTGGACACTCTGGTGTGGTTTCTGTCGATTGTTCTGCAAATAGTCAAAGATTTCTGCATGGTTCTTCAAATGAAACCTTTGTAGGAACATGTCTCTCACATCATCATAGTTACCAAAATGATTAATATCATATTCAGTCAACCACCTTGCTGCTTCATTAACCAATGTGGCCTAAAATATAATGGCCTTGTACGCTGGATCCGATGGATGATTCAACACTGCATAACTGATCTCGAATGTGCGAACATGTGCATCGGGGTCATCCCCCAAAATTCACCGAATTTTGTATATGCCACCCTGATCAAAACCGGTCGAAGCGGAATGATTGACTATGGCTACTACTGTTGCTGCTGCTGAAACTACGGTTGCGGCTGTGGAGGTGTTTGCTGCTGTGACTGTGAACCACTCATGCTGCTATTGTGGGTAGTATTGTTGTTATCTGTATGTTGAGAGGATGTCTCTTGTCCTTCAGAATCTATATTATCAGCTTGCTCACTTTTCGGTTCAAAAATGTCGTTGAATCTCTTGCTTAACTCCAAATCTAGTAGCCTTTTCTCAGCTTTGGTGTTGAAATTAGGTAGGTTCGTACCGAAAAGTGGTGAACGTAATAGGGGTCCACCAGGTAACATCGCCCTATCACCGAAAAACTTCAAATTCCCTCAAAGTGGTACCAAGCTATAGCGAGAACTTGTCGAACTTTCATCAAACCAGGTTACCCTTACCTCACGTTTGAAACATTCACACTTGGATTCTTTGGCAATGATGTGAATTTTCCATTATCAATTAGAACACTATCTATAAGTGTTCCAAATGGTCTTCTTCTGGCTTACTATAAATCAGAATATCATCAAGAAAATATACCACAAACTTTCCTAAATACTTTAACACACTCTTCATGATTTTCATAAATGTGGTTGGAGCATTGGTGAGACCAAATGGCATCACCAAAAACTCATAGTGTCCATACCTAGTCCTAAAGCAGTTTTAGATATATCTTTTGGTTTTATCCTAATCTTGCAATATTTTAATCATAAGTCAAGCTTAGTAAAATGTTGAGCTTGTTGTAACTAATCAAATAGATTATCCATTACATCGAGCATGTAGGGCGTTTTCCCATGCACTTCTATCCCCCCCATTATTTTTGCATTTTGTGACCTCTTTGCTCTCCACAAACCTTTGCAAGTGTTTAATAGTGTGGAATATTGAGTATTTTGACTTATCACAAGTGAACTCTATATTGAATGTGATATTTGAGTAAAGACAATAATTTTGAGTTTTTGTATAGTCTAAGAGTGCTTAAGATAAGATGATGGATGGCTCCAAGTGTTATAATTGTGTAATCTTGATTTTTTCTTCTTTATCTTTTTGGAACATTGGTATTATCAAAGTGTCTCCATATTATATTAGGCCTTAGGACGGCTACATAATGTCATGAATGACGAAAAACAAGGGTACCAAAAGTGTGTGAGATCCTTTAACCCTTTGGATAGTGGTAAACCATTATGTGAGTTGAGGTGGGAATCACCTCTTCTCCTAGATTTGGAAGTGAGGCCACATGGCACACATGCCTATAGGTAGTTGGATGGACAAAGAGAGGAAGTCTATATTACATGATGGCCATTAGGTTGAGCGAATAAATAAAGATATTTCTCAATCGTGAGTAATGTTACCGTTAGTGTCCATGTGAAAGGCCAAATGGCCACTGAACACTTCTTTGTATATGTTCTTTAATAAAACATATAGTGGCCTGGTCAGTCACAGACTAAAAGTTTGATTGCATTTTGTAAGACCTAAAAAGTCTGTCTTCGTGCTCCCTATGTACTGTGTTTTTTTGTGTATTTTGTAGTCTCTATGCGGAATATCATGTGCAGCCTTAGGATCTAGGTTTTCTGCTCCAAGGATATCGTCATGGAGATCACATTAAGCAGAGTGCACTGTGGTGCATCGCCATCAAAATACATCACTAGTATCAGAGCAGTTCGACACAAAATCATTGTTTTTTTTTGTGCGAGCAAAGTGAGCATCCCCCCCTCGGCTTTCTCCAAGGCGTACGACTAAGGCGATGACTAAGGCGGTGACCAAGGCATAGACCTTGGCATACCTTGTCATCCAAGTCATCGAAGTCACCGTTGGCTACGTGCGAGGGAGGACCTCAACGATCAAGGAATATAGAGGTTCCTCGTACTTCCTAGGAGGTCACCCATCCTAGTATTGTTGCCCCCGGAGCTCGCTTAACTATGGCAATCTCTTGCCACTAAGCTACACTCTTGTGGTGTCTGAAGAAGGGGAAAGACTAAGGTTAACGTTACCTTGAACATGTTTTGGTCCCTCAAAGCTTCATTATTTGCCTTCAAAACCTATTTTTGAAGCATTTTTGGGGTGTCTTTTGGAGCTATTTTGGAGTACTTTCGCACATAGTTCTCTTCACACAAGTCAAGAACATCAAGAAGAGTATTCTTTGTACTTCTCTGACATTAAATATCAACCTTTGGGGCTGCGTTTTCAGCCACACTCGTAAAACTATAGGTTTCTTGAAAGATTTTAGTTTTGGTGGGAACAACTGCTCTAAATTTATGCAGGTTTTTTGAGCCAAAAACATCAGAGTTGATAGACACTTGCAAGTGTTATTGGCTAGTTTTTGGGCTATGCATTCAGCCTTTTAGTGTGATTTTACTGCATATATTGAGCACATACACATTATGTATGCTTTTGTGGATACCCCTTATGTTCGTCCATGTGGTCATTGATATAGCGGTTACGTTCTTTGCATAAAGCCTTCTATGTTTGATAAAGAGGGTTGTGGTGAGGTTTTCTTAACTGGAGACACCCAGATGTTGGGTCTCTTCGATGATGCAGGTGGAAGACTTACCCAACCTCATCATAGGAGATGTATGATAGCTATTCATAGGTGCTTGATAAGCCTAGTTGGCTTCTATTGGGTAACTGATTATATGCAGTGGAGTCAATGATTCACTATACAGGCAAACATGTCAGTACTTGTAGTTTTATGATATTTTGACACTCATCATACACTCATTTTGTAGAGGATACATTGGCAAAATTTTTCAGATTTTTGGCTTTGCCAACTATACAGTGGTCGATTTACTTCTTCATACACTTATTTGTTGGTGTTCAGACTCTTCTAGCTCCATTAGTATACCTCACATGAATTCAACCTTCTTTGTCAGTCTAGAGGGATTCCTAGAGAGTTTACAACTCCTTAGATAACGGGGGTTAGTATACCTCACATGAATTCAACCTTCTTTGTCAGTCTAGAGGGATTCCTAGAGAGTTTACAACTCCTTATACCCCAGTACAAAATGGTGTAGCTGAGAGGATGAATAGAACTATTCAAGATAGAGTAGTCTCTATGTTGCATCATGCAAACCTCTCACAAGGTTTTTGGGTAGAAGCAGTATTGACTACAGTTCATGTGGTTAACCTTTCACCTAGTACTGTCCAAGGTTTGAAAGTGGCACAAGAGTTATGGACAAGGAAGCCACCATATTATGATCATCTTCGAGTTTTTGGGTGTGAAGCATATGTTCGTATACCAAAGAATCTTAGACAAAAGTTGGATCATAACTCAAAGAAATGAATTTTTCTTGGATATGGTCGAGAAGGACGATTTGGATATCACTTTGGGGACATTTGTTTCACCAACTTGAAGTCCCCATCTGTAATCCTTTTTTTGGGGCAAGAATCCAAGATTTTCATATACTTTCCCCATGTGAATGGATAGTTTAAACTATTGCAACTATCATGGTAAAGAAAGGTGAAGCATGGAAGAGTCAAAAGTGACAGGGAAAGCAAGGGAATCCCTAGTATATAAGGAGCCTTCTACAACCAAAATAGGACATCAGTATATAGAGAGTGCATAGATAGGAATGGAAGAGGCATAACAAGAGATAGATGCAAAACACAAAGACACATACACACCAGATAGATAAATACCCAGAGATAGACAAGAGCCATAGACTATTAGACTAGAGTTCCATACAACATTGTGAAGAGAGATGGTGGATGCAATCCAAAGATGAGTAGGTGCTGCTACAACCAACTTCACACCATCCAACTGAGACTTTAGAGTTGATTAGTAGACACTTTAAGCTTCCTAAATCCACCAAAATATCAGCCAAGTACTTTGGAACATGTATCCCAAAAGTTTAAGTCGAGACAGACTAGTTGCGAAATGACTAGCTCCCAAAACTTGCTATTTTTGGACACACACCTGCTGGAAAAAATGAACAGTGCTCTCAACCTGGTAGGAATTAGAAAAATTCCTTTTGGGCATAGAAAATAGACTTAGCAAGCTTCTCAATCCAAGTTAAAACACTTCAAATGATGGACTGAGCACTGAGAACAAGGTTCATCAATTTCTGAAACATGCCCACCATTCTCGGGGCTCTGCAGAGATAGACGAGTGAGCAGTAAAATGCAGATATCTCCAAAATTATAAATCCAATGATCTTGAAAATGTATAGGTTAAAAGTAGATAGTATGAGCTATCCAATGCAAGTTAGATCACGGAAAAAGGATCAGTATAACGCGAGATATGACCTTCTGAAGGTACTGCTCTGAGTGAGTATAGCAGAGAACAAAACAGAGAAGTGAATGATGATAAATGTATAAATTCATATATGATTACAACCACATTGGCAATGAATCTTTGCACAATGGGAGTAGAATGATAGAGCTATGGAGTAAGCTCTTCAATCTCTACAAAATGACATGAAATGGTCACATACAAGGCTTGCTAATCGCCTCTTCCTTCTTGCTCCTTTTATAGCTATTCTTGGAGGGAGTTTTAAATTCGAATTCGAATGGCTCCACCTAAAAGTGATCTCCAAAGTTACGAGATATTCCCTCAGCTCAAAAAGTCGTGGGTTTTGGTAGTTAGAGCCACAAAATTGCTTTTACATCATGCATGAGGTAAGCCATCCTTTTCCTTTTTCTTTTTTCAATTACAAGAGATAAAAATGAACTCTTTTACAAGAGGTGTTCACATGACTACTTATGTGACTTACAAATGAGGATGATATCAAATATATCAAGCATGTAGGCTTGGGAAAAATGCACCAACAGCTCCCCCTCAAGCCTAACATGCTTGGCCTCCAAATAAGTCTTCAATTGTCCTTGATTTCCTGCAAGCCAATCATCAACTTGAATATACTTAACTTTGTACCATCAAGAGCTTTAGTTAACATGTCGGCACATTGCATATCTGTAGAGACATAGGATAGTTGAATATCCTTGCTCATTAGCTTCTCCCTTACGTAATGGTAGTGGACTTCAATATGCTTGGTTCTATCATGGTATACCGGTGTCGGGTCGTGAGAGATGCTCGGATGGTGGATCAAGTCATCCGCCTAAATCGTTCGGCACACGCGGGGTGTCTGTAGCGGACTCAGACTAAGGACCATAGGGACAAGCTGCTTTATATCTGGCAATAGCTATCTATTTGGGTGTTAACAATAATGACTCTTCGATTATCTGATCTTTAACTACCTCTTCTATTGTAGCTTCTAATGGTTTTGGTTGAGTTTGTCTAACTAAAGTTGGTGGAAATAAATCTTCACTACTTCGTGATTCAGGAGATGCAATGGAAGAAAATGCTAGGAATGTAGTTAAACATTGATCATAAGATAAAGACACTAATGATTCCGAAGTAATATTGTTCTTAATAAGTTCTTCTAACACTAATTCTACGGATTCGGTTGTATGTTCAATGATGTTATTACTACTGTGTTCAGATGCATGGTATAAATCGGAAGACATGAAAGAACTAATAGAAACAATATGATGCTAAACTGGTTTGAATAAATGAATTAATAAGCTAATACAAAAGTAAAGTCTAGATAATTGGATAAATGTCTAATCAATTGGATAGCTGACTAATTGGAAAATAAGATTTAAATGAATCTTCAATCTTGCTGCTTCTCTTTACTTCACTTCAATAGCTTGAACTCATCAATGTTTCTGCAAAAAAAACATTAACATGTTAGTAAAGTTACAAGAACCATTAAGAAGCTTAAAAGACATTACATTCATTAAAGCATTTCACATCTAATGCATACATTCCTCATACATACTAATGCTCTTCACATGCATGCTTTCAAATGCTAATATATGCTAATGCACATGTTAACACATAATGCAATTACATGCCTATGCATATGTTTTATTAACACATACAAGTATGTATCTAATTATACAATACCAATCTCATAAATATCTTAATAAACCTACTTATCTCTAATTAAAATACTCTAGTAATATGTCTAAATATATATAATTAGTTTAATAACACAATATTAACTAACTAATTAAATATAATTATCTTTAAGTTAGATTAATTAACTCTAATTAACTAATTAACTAATTATCGAATTAATTAACTCTTTCTCTCTCCCTATCTCTCTCTCTCTCTTTTTCTCTCTACCGATCTCTCTCTCTCTCTCTCTCTCTCTCTCTCTCTCTCTCTTCTCTCTCTCTCCCTCTCTCTCTCTCTCTCTCTCTCTCTCTCTCTCTCTCTCTCTCTCTCTCTCTCTCTCTCTCTCTCTCTCTCTCTTTGCGGCGCTGCCGCGCGCAGACCGTGGAGGGAGGGAGGATATACTCTCTCTCTCTCTCTCTCTCTCTCTCTCTCTCTCTCTCTCTCTCTCTCTCTCTCTCTCTCTCTCTCTCTCTCTCTGCGGCGCTGCCGCGCGCAGACCGTGGAGGGAGGGAGGATATACTTTCTCTCTCTCTCTCTCTCTCTCTCTCTCTCTCTTTCTCTGTCCGTTCTCTCTCTTCCCCGTTCTCTCTTTGCCTGCCTACCTCTCTCTCTCTCTCTCTCTCGCTCTTCCCCGTTCTCTCTCTGCCTGCCTACCTCTCTCTCTCTCTCTCTCTCTCTCTACGCGCAGCGCCAGGGAGGGAGGGAGAGACTTTCACTCTCTCTCTCTCTCTCTACTCTCTCTCTCTCTCTCTCTCTCTCTCTCTCTCTCTGCGCGCTGCTGCACGCAGCGCCAAGGAGGGAGGGAGAGACTTTCACTCTCTCTCTCTCTCTCTACTTTCTCTCTCTCTCTCTCTCTCTCTCTCTCTCTCTCTCTCTCTCCTTCTCTGTGCGTGCTGTCGCGCTGCAGCAGAGGAGGGAAGGGAGAGAACCTCTCTCTCACACACACATACACACATCACACACACACATATATCACATACACACACTTCACACACACACATACATACACACATCACACACACACATATACCACATACACACACTTCACACACACACATACATACACACATCACATATATGCTTCACACACACACATACACTTCACATACACACACATACATCACATCACATACACACACATCACACACACATCACACACACACATATATCACATACACACACTTCACACACACACATACATACACACATCACATATATACTTCACACACACACATACACTTCACATACACACACATACATCACATCACGTACACACACATCACACACACACATATATCACATACATACATATCACATACACACGCGCAATGCTGCAGGAACCAAGACCAAGCCATGGAATAGGCATGGGCATGCTTCCAGCTGGACAATCAACATCAAGATCATCGTACACAGCAGTACATGATGGCTTAATATCCCGAGCACAAGGAGGGTCTAATGAGAAAGAAGGAAAAACAGAAGAAAGTAAGAGCAAAAGAAAGTACCTGCAAAAAAAACATTAAGAGAAACTTGAGCTCAACACTCATTTAAATACATACACAAGTCATTTCTAAACCACTCTTTTTAGTTTTAACTTTTAATCTACAACCACACTTTAATCTCCTTACTTCCACCACACTTTCCAGTTTAACTTTTCTACTTTAATTACACTTAATTTTTACTCCTCTCTGTTCATCTTCACTAATTCTCTCCACTCTTTCTCTTAAACAACTTTTTTCACTTTAAGTGCATCTTCTATTGAGACCACTCCTTAAATCTCTTTAGTTACACAACTTATATAAGCCATTCTTTTTCCTAGCACTCATATAGTCCACTAGTTATTTATCCATTTAATTAATCATTTTAATCTAATTAGCCTACATTTCTTATTTAAATAAATTAATTAATTTAAGCTTAGTTTAAGGGTTTAATTAATTAGAACCTTAGTATTTAAATACACACATTTACTTAAAGTAATTATTAATAGCATAGTTTAATTTAGAATACATAAATATGTAATTAATGATGATAAATAATATCTATTTTAACCCTTTTAATATAGTAAATCCTAGAAACCCTATTGGAAACCCATAAAACCCCCTGGGTTAGACCATTAAAATCCTTCTGAAACCCTACCATTAACTCATTATAAATCATCTAAACCCTTTGGCTTAACCATTAGCAACATACAATCTTTGAACTTATGAAACCCTAGGATAAATACCCATAATTCTTGAATGTAGAAAAATAGGAAATTCTCATTAAATGAGTAATTAGGGTAAACCCTAACATGAACATATGTCCTGCTTCATCCTTCATACCTGAAAACACTTTCAAAATAGTTAATCCAATTAACACCACTGATCAAGAGTGATATAAAAGAGGTTTAGAATTCACCAATAAATATTTTAATTTTTCGGGTCATCAATTGGAAGATGCTAATCTTCCCGACATCCACCGCCACCAAACCTGCACATCGTCCCGATGGGCCAACTTGCAGATTTAGGGAAGCAACATTTTCAATGATTATCATGAAATTAAATCATAAAACAACATCAATTCTTTTTTAAATATATTTAATCTTATCAAATTTTAAATCTTTTCAACATGCACATGAAGTTTATTTCAATTACATCTGGCAATGAAAACATATTAAAGTATAAAGGTAAACTATTAACCTTTTCAGTCAACAAACATTAGTTTACATTTTATCCATTTATAAACTATGTAAAGATTAGTATAAAACAGAATTCATTTTCATTCATTCAAATGCAGGTTTTGTTATATATATGCATTCACATATGAGCAATCAAGCATGCCAAAGAAATCTACTAAATCTACTTGGACAGACAGCCGCCTTGTATGCCCAATTTTATTCACTAGATGTGTTTTTTCACAACTAGTTTTCTTCATATAAATATGATGTAAACTTCATATCGATAATAAATGTAAATACCTTTTTGGGGTGGAAGAAGGTATAACTTCCATGTCAATATTTTTTTTTTTTAATTTCTTCTTTTTTGTTTAAAGGGGAAAGGCTTAACCCCTTAATCCGAGCTAAGGATCTAGCTACATGGACAAGAAAGATCTAGGTTTTCACAGACATGTATCATGCAACAATATGCTCCTACATATATACAACTACTTTCGTTATCTAAATGAACTACAAATCCTTCTATTTTTAACAAATCTCACTTAATCTATAAATGTAGAAATATAAATTATGTTTATTTCCCTAATATGGTTAAATAGAGTCCTTTATAAAATAATATTTTTCATTCCAGACTTTATAAATTAGTTTATATGAATGCAAAGAAAATACATAAAACAAAATTGTATGACAAAGAAAAATACGACCTAAAATCAACTTCATCTTCAATCTGCTTCATCTTTATGCATCTTAATTTGTTCTTCAAAGACCTGTTAAAACTCAACCAGCAACAGCTAGACACACAAAATTATTAAATTTCATATTCAAATTTTCTCTTAGTTTTCCTGCAAAAGAAACCCACACTAAAGAAATTCATTCATACATAATTAATCATGCTCATCATCAAACATTACTTCATACATTTCATCATCTCTTTGTTTAAATAATTTAATTCTTTTGCCAGCAATTAAGTTTTTAAGAGGAGTGCCATCTAATTCGCGTAAGGCATACGTTCCATTATCATAGGTTTTGACTACCACATAAGGTCCAAACCATCGTCTTTTAAGTTTCCTACGGGCATCATATTGAGAATCAAACGTACTATCATACAGTAAAACCCAATCATTAACTTGAACCGGCTTTGGCCTTAACCTATGTGATTTATCAAAATACATATTATTTTTCAGACGAGAATCTTTTAGTTTAACTATAGCCTCTTCTAAACATTCATTCCCTTGCTCTAACTGCTGGATTCGCAGAGCTAATAAATCTTTTGTCGATAGATTATCTTCCCATGATAAAGTAGTCCAAGTAACAATTTGTATATGCACAGGGAATATCGGTTTCTGGCAATACATCAACTCTGCCGGCATATACCCCGTTGTTCTAGTGCAGGTCATTCTATCAGCCCACAACGCAAATGGTAGATAAGTTGGCCAATGCTTAATTTCTCCATTACAAGCTTTGGAAATTGCTTTAATAATAGGAAAATGCCCTTGCTCAATCTTCCCATTAGCTTCAGGGTTGTAAGCAGTAGTAAGGGCTAAGCGAATTCCATGCCTAGCAAAGAATTCTCTAGCCTCCTGCGCATCTAACTCTCCCCTATCAGCCACTACCTTTTCTACATAACCAAATCGTGAAATGACATCCTCAAGAAGAAATTTGCATACATTCAAGGTTGTCTTAGATCTTAAAGCTCGGCCTTCTACATGATTCGTAAGATCTTCACGTGCCAAGACTATATATCTCATCTTATTGATACCTTTGGGCATGGTAACTAAGTCTACAACCCATTTATAATGGATGCATGGTGGATAGGTAGGATGCAACGGATCCCTATGTTTGACTGAGGAATGAATCTGACATACGTCACATGAATTCACATAATTTTTAACAGTAACATAAATCCCTGGCCACCAGTATCCTTCTCTAATTTTTCATACGTAGCTACAAAACCTTTATGTCCTGCCCATAAAGTATCATGCATACTCTTCATGACTTGTAACTGAAGATCCTTAGTACCTAGTACTCGTTGTGGCAATCTAATTTTTCCCCTCGCATGTCTCCAAATGAAACCATCTTTCAGAAAAAAGTTGTAAGCTCTTTTCCTAATATTCCGAAATCTATTTGAAGACCATGAAGGTGCCCTAACCAAAGTACTTAAATATTTTCCAATATCTTGCCACTCTCCTTCGTATTCTTCAATATTAAACTGTTCATATGCGTATGCTTTAGAATCATAATTAATTGCATTTATTTCTAATTTTGTTTCTTCCTCATTATCAAATCTAGCTCGAGAAAGCATATCAGCCATAGGATTAGATTTACCTGCAATATGTATCAAAACAGGATTTATAAACTTGATGTATGAAATCCATCTAAGCATGGCAATGTCGGGTGAAGAACAGTTTGTAATCATGCCAATCAGAGGTAGACAATCTGTCTCAACTATTACATTTGCACCTATAAAATATTCTTTATCGGATTTTAATGCCGTGACTAAACCCCATAGTTCTCGTTTAATTTGCGGATAATTTCTTTGCGTATCGTGTAAAATCTTTGCTCCAAATCTCACAGCATACCTATTGCCCTCTTCATCGTCCTGACCAATAACCCATCCTATTCCTATAGGGCTCGTATCAACAGTTAAAATGATAGGCTTTTGATCAGTATAATCTACTCGCTTTAAAATAGGAGCTTCAAGAAGTAATTTCTTTAACTTTTTCATAGCTTTTGAGTGTTCTTCAGTCCAAAGAAACTTTCGATTCTTCCTTAGTAAAGCATAAAGACAGTTTGCAACATGTGCATAGTATGGGATCCAGATGGCATAAAACACACAAGCACCAAGGAATCGTCTTACCTCACTAATATTACTACAGGTTTCAGAAATCTTGTTTATAGCGTCGACTTTAGGTGGATATGGCCTCCGACCGTAATGTCCACATAAATGCCCAACTATAAGTACCTCATTGACACCAAAAACAGATTTCTCAATGGAGAATGTGAGACCAACCTCTTCAAATCTCTGGAAAATCCTTTCACAGTCAGAGATATGATCTACTACAAACTTCCTGCAGCCAGAGGAATCTAAAGTTTCATCTTTCGCATTCTCAATACATCCTTTAATAGGAATGTCATCAATAAATGGCATGGCTATATTAGGAATGAAGTCATGTAATACTGAATTCATGGCGTTCATCATACGCGCTACTGAATTAGTAGCTCCTTGCGGCAAAGTGCACATGCGAACTAAGCCTAAAGGAGTTTTCATGGTCGTAATGTCTCTACTTTCAATAGCAAGCTGAAATTGATCGTAGCCAGAGTACAAGTCTCCCATTGAGTAAATGGCATGACCAGCGAAGGCTTCAGCGAATTCTCCTACAATGGGCCCAGTACCTACATTCCTAATAGTAACCTTGTTAACAGGTTGTAAATCTTGAATGAACCGTAACTTGCCATTTTTCTTTGGAACAGTAAACCACCTATTTGAGTAGGGTGCAGACGATGGCTCTAAAATTCGCATGTGAATCTTTTCCTTAAGAAGCCGCATTAACTCTGGTAAATGGGCTTTCGGAACAGGTATGGGTCGAAGATTCCATGGAATGTGAGGCACTGTAAAGATGATCATTGGTGGTACAATTTGTGGGTCTGCACAACCTATCTCATGGGAATATAAAGAAAATGCCTTTCCATGCTTTCTAATCACTCTTTGAAATAGTTCACGTTCCTCGGGTAACAAAAAATTTTCATCATTTCCTATCTTGATTAGCTTTAAAGTTTCTTCTGTGAAGGTATGTCCTATATTTGTGCGCTCTCTTAAATAAGGATCATTGGTAACTTTCCTAAACTTCTCTTCACTCTCTTGTGGTAATGATTGGGCAATCGGTTTAATTTTTTTATCAACGGTTTTGTATTTTGTATTTACTTTTGCTTCCTTTTCATTACTCATGACAAATTTAATAATCAAATCATATTCTTCAATAGAATTTAAAAGTACAAATCTAAAATTTTCTTTTTCATGCAAAATATTTTGAAGTTCTTCAATCAATGAGTTTGAAGATAAAGTTTCAATTACGGTTTCAATGTGTTCATCAGATGAAATGAATCCTTTCTCTTTATAAAATTTTTCATAATGTTTTATAATTTTTTTAGGAATTTGTTTATAATGACTGAATTGCAAATATGATGAAGGGAAATATAAAGAAAAACTATCTAAAGTATCTACAGATGGGTGCAAGACATCAAACCAAGAACCACCGTTGTCTCGCTCAACAGTGGCATCTAGGCAAAATTTTGATCATAATAAGTTCCAAACTCTCGAAGAGGCATATGATCTTCGCGTATCTTTTCATGAGAACGGATGGGCGTCTTCCTAATTTGCTCCCTATTTCGTACAGGGTTTGGGCTGACTATCATAACTTGGAGTGATTGTAGATCATCTTTAGATCTAATTCTTGCGTATGCTGAGCCGTCATCCATTACTTTAGTCTCCATTCTGGCTTCACATATAAATGGTTGACCTAAGATAATTTCATAAGAGCAGTTGTCCTGAATGAAAAAGTGGAATGTCTTAGAGATTCCACCTATCATTAGAGGTATGTTGGCACATGCTCCTAGGAGTGATCCACAACCATTGTCCGCGGTTCGCATTATCCAGCCGTGATTTTTATCAATAGGCCATTTAAACTTATCATATAATCCTTTTGAAATCACATTGATTTCAGACCCAGAGTCAATTAGGGCTAAAGCAGAATATGATCTCTTCTGATCTCCTAAGTTAACTTTAATCTCCGGTGTGCCTCTCGCCCAAAAACTTTTTCTAAAATCACTCTCTGAGTTTTTTGTTTCGTCATCTGGTACAATCGGCCCTAAGAAATTTTTGTTCACATTACAGGTATTATCTTCTTCATCCTCTGAGTCTAAAGAAAGAGATTCATGAATCAAGTGAGTTACATCGGCAACATCTTGCATCTCTACCTCTTGTGATAGAGGGAATCTCTTCCTTTTAATTAGTTTAATAAAATTTTCCTTAAATTCAATTTTTGCTATTGAGAAGATTTGTTCTAAAGTCATTGTTACTGCACTTTTTAATAAGATGTCATACAATATTTCTTTTGAATCAACTTTTTGTTCAAGTTCAGAAATAAGAATAGCTTTCGGTACTCGTTTTGGTTTCTTTTCTGGTTTCTCTTCAGGTTTTGTTTCAGTTCTAGGAATTTGCTCTACTTTGTCTGATGTTTGAATTGGCTCACTAAACACAGGTTGTTTACCCTCCCTAATTTCTTTTCTTCGCTCCTCATTTGTTTTAGAACTTTCGCCTTGTTCAAACTGAACTTTCTTAGGCTTCGGCTCATCTCTCATCTTACTTCTAGTCATTCATCTACCTGAATCATTTGTATCTTGCTCATCATCCCTCTTTCTTTTCTCTTCAACATTCGCAATATGCGAATATATCCAGAATTGATCAACAGGAGAGTTCCACGCAGTTTTCTGCATAATATCATCTCTCGCCTTTATCAAAGCTTCAATTGAGTAGTTCCTCGTTTCCCTTGTTTGTTCGGAATCAGAGTCACTATCAACATATTCTAGTTTAATAGCAGAAGCAGATTTCGAAGACTCAAAAAGGTTTTCATATAGCTTCTGCATCCCTCCCTTTCCCCAATTGACAGCTAAGGGTAAATGTGTTCTATAGTCGCACAATCGTTTGTCAATATCAATTACAAGTCTTTTCTCTTTCGCATCTTTCAATGCTTCACATGTGTAAGTCAAATGATCTGTGGCATCGCACCAGATACATCTCCTCACATTGGCATTTCTCCTTTCATTGAAATTTCTTTGGTTAAATGCTTGAGGAATTGGTTGAGGAATTGGTTGGGGTACAACTAGAGGATTAGGAGGTATAAAAGGTGGATTAGGAGGTATAAAAGGATGATTCGGAGCTACTAATGGAGGATTAGGTGCACTTACTGGTTGAGGATAAATAGTCGGATGAGCTTGCATTGCAGGTTTATCTTGTAAGTTTAAAGCATATACCACATTCTGCAAAGCCGCTACCTCTTTAGACATATTTTCGTGCATATGCATCATATTGTCCAACTTGTTAAACAAAATCTCAAATTGCAACTCAGTTGGTACTCTAGATGTGGATGCCGTAGGCTCAACTTTTGAATCTATATGTGTATCCCTAGTTGCCTGAATCGGAGGAAAACTAGAGGATGGTTGAGACATCGAATCATAAAGGAGTGTTTTACGTTGGTTCATGTGAGCAACCGCCTCAACTACAATTTTCACTACACCCCAGTCATCTGTAAGTCCATATTTCTTTCCCGGTTCTTCAAGCCTACGCTCAACCTCTACCCTTATATCTGGAGTCAAGATTTTAAGGAAATATAAAATGATATCTGGGGTAAGGGCAACTCTATCCTGTTCAGGTAATTGAGAGAATCTTTTCATAAATTCGCCATGGAGTTGAGTTAAAGAAATGTGAGGCTTAGGAGAACTAATCCATTTCATAAATCCCTCTCTACTGTGTTGACTATAGTCCTCTAAATAAAATTCTTTATGTAGCTCTTTTCTAAACTCATCCCATTCCTTATTGTCATGTAGATCCATAATAGCTTTCACTGTACCTATGGCAAGTCGTCCAAGATAGGATTTCCATTTTGTATCAGGCAAGCCGTGTAACTTGGCTAATTCCTCAAACGTGTCTAAATAATTTGTAACATTCATACCAGTAAATTTCCCTTTATCCTTTAATAACGTTTCAACTACTTTTTGTCCTTGCGTCTCGTGCATCATAGTTTGAAATAGTTCGTCCATTTTTGAAGTTTGTTTTGATCTAGCTTGAACAATTCTAACTATATCCTGAACTTCTTTTGTTATTCTTTCCTTATGTTCAGCTACTAATTCTGAAATTCCGTTAGAGTCCAGTTTGATAAGTTTTTACTATGCAAAAATGTTGCAAGTAAAGCTATGATTAACGCTTAACCTATGTTTAACAAACAGTTGCCTTCAACCTATACCAATAATTTAACCTTAAATAAAATTATGTATGCAAGAATGTAAGAGTAAAGAAATTATACCAGCTGCTCGAAGATGAGGCTCAAAACAGTGCTTTCTGTGAAATTCAATACATTTATTGATTTGAATCAAAAATCTAAATACATATTTTGCTAAAATGGGTGCGAGCGTTTTGTGCTTCAATTGTTGATGAAAGGGGTGGCGAGACGAGGTTCTCCTACTTGCCAATCTTCGTGGAGGCGCTCAGGTCACCAGACCAGCCCTCGACACCAAGAAGATTGCAAGCTCACGTAAATGCCACAGCTTCCAGGGATGAAGACGCAGCTGCATTGATGTAAAATCGTATGAATGTATATGCAATGCAAACTGATAATATCCGTCTGAGTCGCAAGCCGATCTTCACGTCGGGTTCACCAATGTCGGGTCGTGAGAGATGCTCGGATGGTGGATCAAGTCATCCGCCTAAATCGTTCGGCACACGCGGGGTGTCTGTAGCGGACTCAGACTAAGGACCATAGGGACAAGCTGCTTTATATCTGGCAATAGCTATCTGTTTGGGTGTTAACAATAATGACTCTTCGGTTATCTGATCTTTAACTACCTCTTCTATTGTAGCTTCTAATGGTTTTGGTTGAGTTTGTCTAACTAAAGTTGGTGGAAATAAATCTTCACTACTTCGTGATTTAGGAGATGCAATGGAAGAAAATGCTAGGAATGTAGTTAAACATTGATCATAAAATAAAGACACTAATGATTCCGAAGTAATATTGTTCTTAATAAGTTCTTCTAACACTAATTCTACGGATTCGGTTGTATGTTCAACGATGTTATTACTACTGTGTTTAGATGCATGGTATAAATCGGAAGACATGAAAGAACTAATAGAAACAATATGATGCTAAACTGGTTTGAATAAATGAATTAATAAGCTAATACAAAAGTAAAGTTTAGATAATTGGATAAATGTCAAATTAATTGGATAGCTGACTAATTGGAAAATAAGATTTAAATGAATCTTCAATCTTGCTGCTTCTCTTTACTTCACTTCAATAGCTTGAACTCATCAATGTTTCTGCAAAAAAAACATTAACATGTTAGTAAAGTTACAAGAACCATTAAGAAGCTTAAAAGACATTACATTCATTAAAGCATTTCACATCTAATGCATACATTCCTCGTACATACTAATGCACTTCACATGCATGCTTTCAAATGCTAATATATGCTAATGCACATGTTAACACATAATGCAATTACATGCCTATGCATATGTTTTATTAACACATACAAGTATGTATCTAATTATACAATACGAATCTCATAAATATCTTAATAAACCTACTTATCTCTAATTAAAATACTCTAGTAATATGTCTAAATAGATATAATTAGTTTAATAATGCAATATTAACTAACTAATTAAATATAATTAGCTTTAAGTTAGATTAATTAACTCTAATTAACTCTAATTAACTAATTAACTAATTACCGAATTAATTAACTCTATCTCTCTCCCTATCTCTCTCTCTCTCTCTTTTTCTCTCTACCGATCTCTCTCTCTCTCTCTCTCTCTCTCTCTCTCTCTCTCTCTCTCTCTCTCTCTCTCTCTCTCTCTCTCTCTCTCTCTGCGGCGCTGCCGTGTGCAGACCGTGGAGGGAGGGAGGATATACTTTCTCTCTCTCTCTCTCTCTCTCTCTCTCTCTTTCTTTGTCTGTTCTCTCTCTTCCCCGTTCTCTCTCTGCCTGCCTACCTCTCTCTCTCTCTCTCTCTCTCTCTCTCTCTCTCTCTCTCTCTGCGGCGCTGCCGTGCGCAGACCATGGAGGGAGGGATGATATACTTTCTCTCTCTCTCTCTCTCTCTCTCTCTTTCTCTGTCTGTTCTCTCTGTTCCCCATTCTCTCTGCCTGCCTACCTCTCTCTCTCTCTCTCTCTCTCTCTTCCCCGTTCTCTCTCTGCCTGCCTACCTCTCTCTCTCTCTCTCTCTCTCTCTCTCTCTCTACGTGCTGCTACGCGCAGCGCCAGGGAGGGAGGGAGAGACTTTCACTCTCTCTCTCTCTCTCTACTTTCTTTCTCTCTCTCTCTCTCTCTCTCTCTCTCTCTCTCTCTCTGCGCGCTGCTGCGCGTAGTGCCAGGGAGGGAGGGAGAGACTTTCACTCTCTCTCTCTCTCTACTTTCTCTCTCTCTCTCTCTCTCTCTCTCTCTCTCTCTCTCTCTCTCTCTCTCTCCTTCTCTGTGCGCGCTGTCGCGCTGCAGCAGAGGAGGGGAGGGAGAGAACCTCTCTCTCACACACACATACACACATCACACACACATATATCACATACACATACTTCACACACACACACATACATACACACATCACACACACATATATCACATACACACACTTCACACACACACATACATACACACATCACATATATACTTCACACACACACATACACTTCACATACACACACATACATCACATCACATACACACACATCACACACACATATATCACATACACACACTTCACACACACACATACATACACACATCACATATATACTTCACACACACACATACACTTCACATACACACACATACATCACATCACATACACACACATCACACACACACATATATCACATACACACGCGCAATGCTGCAGGAACCAAGACCAAGCCATGGAATAGGCATGGGCATGCTTCCAGCCGGACAATCAACATCAAGATCATCGTACACAGCAGTACATGATGGCTTAATATCCCGAGCACAAGGAGGGTCTAATGAGAAAGAAGGAAAAACAGAAGAAAGTAAGAGCAAAAGAAAGTACCTGCAAAAAAAACATTAAGAGAAACTTGAGCTCAACACTCATTTAAATACATACACAAGTCATTTCTAAACCACTCTTTTTAGTTTTAACTTTTAATCTACAACCACACTTTAATCTCCTTACTTCCACCACACTTTCCAGTTTAACTTTTCTACTTTAATTACACTTAATTTTTACTCCTCTCTGTTCATCTTCACTAATTCTCTCCACTCTTTCTCTTAACCAACTTTTTTCACTTTAAGTGCATCTTCTATTGAGACCACTCCTTAAATCTCTTTAGTTACACAACTTATATAAGCCATTCTTTTTCCTAGCACTCATATAGTCCACTAGTTATTTATCCATTTAATTAATCATTTTAATCTAATTAGCCTACATTTCTTATTTAAATAAATTAATTAATTTAAGCTTAGTTTAAGGGTTTAATTAATTAGAACCTTAGTATTTAAATACACACATTTACTTAAAGTAATTACTAATAGCATAGTTTAATTTAGAATACATAAATATGTAATTAATGATGATAAATAATATCTATTTTAACCCTTTTAATATAGTAAATCCTAGAAACCCTATTGGAAACCCATAAAACCCCCTGGGTTAGACCATTAAAATCCTTCTGAAACCCTACCATTAACTCATTATAAATCATCTAAACCCTTTGGCTTAACCATTAGCAACATACAATCTTTGAACTTATGAAACCCTGGGATAAATACCCATAATTCTTGAATGTAAAAAAATAGGAAATTCTCATTAAATGAGTAATTAGGGTAAACCCTAACATGAACATATGTCCTGCTTCATCCTTCATACCTGAAAACACTTTCAAAATAGTTAATCCAATTAACAGAACTGATCAACAGTGATATAAAAGAGGTTTAGAATTCACCAATAAATATTTTAATTTTTCGTGTCATCAATTGGAAGATGGTAATCTTCCCGACACCGGATTAGCTGCTAGATGTAGTGAGCTTGTGTTGTCACCAAAAATATGAGGTGTTGAAGAATGAAGTCCAAGATCTGTGTACAAAGACTTTAACCACATGATTTCTTGAGTTGCATTAGCCAAACCTCTATATTCTGCTTCAGTAGAAGATAATGCCACGGTTGGTTGCTTCTTCGATGACCAAGAAATGATTTTTGAACCTGCAAATGATATATACCCTGATGTGCTTCTTCTATCATCTTTAGATCCGGCCCAATCTGCATCTGAGTAGACCTTTAGCTTCCATATGTGGTCTTCTCGGCTTATGCATAAACTGACTCAATATGCTAACACTATAGCATATATCCACCCTTGTGAGTGTTGCATAGTTCAAACTTCCAACCAAGCTTTGATAGCTTGTGATGTCTTCAATTGGCTCTCCTTCATAAGCACTAAGCTTATGATTTTTCTCCATAGGTGTACCTGCACACTTGGTATTTTCCATCTTGAACTTGACGAGCATGTCATGGACATACTTCCTTTGTGTGATGTATATACCTGAATCTGTGTAGATCAACTCCAATCCAAGAAAATAAGTGAGTGGTCCGAGGTCACTTATTTTGAACTCCTCCTTCATTTGACTCTTTACCTGTTTGATTCCTTCAAGATCATTGCCTATGATAATAATATCATCAACATACACACATAAATAGATCACTTCCGATCCATTCCTCTTTATGAACAAAGAGGTATCCACTTTGCTAGCTTTGAATCCTTGGTCCTGCAAATAAGTCACCAATCTGAAATTCCAAGCTCTTGGAGCTTGCTTCAATCCATACAAAGCTTTCTTTAGTTTGCATACATATTTAGGATGATGTGCATCCTCATATCCAGGAGGTTGTGCCATATACACTTCCTCAGAAATCCATCCATTCAAGAAAGCATTCTTTACATCAAGTTGATAAAGATTCCAATTTCTAGATGCAGCAAGAATAATGAGAACCCTAATTGTATGCATTTTTGCAATAGGAGAGAAAGTCTCCTCATAATCAATACCATGGGTTTGAGCAAACCCTTTAGCAACTAACTTTGCTTTGTGTCTATTTATACTTCCATCTGGATTCCTCTTGATTTTGTATATCCATCGAGATCCGATTATCTTCATAGATGGCTTGTTAGGTACAAGCTCCCAAGTGTCATTCTCCTTCAAGGCTTCCATTTCTTCATCCATTGCATCTCTCCAAGCTTTCTTGCTTTGTGCTTCTTCAAATGTGGCAGGTTCTTCATTGGTTGAATCCTTTGCAATGTAGATTGAGTGCTTGGTGACCAAAGAAGTATCATAACCAAACCTCTCTGGTTTCTTCTTCTCCCTTGCGGACCTTCTAAGTGGTTGATGTGAGCTCTTGGGTCCATATGTAGCATCCTGCATCTTTGCTTTTCCTTTGTTCTTCCATAGCTTTAGTCTTTCCAAGTCTTCTAGGTCAATCTCCGAATCACTTTCTTCAATTTGCTTTGGCTCCTTTGGTTGAAGTGATGGAAAATCTTCATCCAAGTCATAAGGCAGCTTCACTTTCCTGTCATCATCAAACCATGATTTGTTTTCATAAAAAATTACATCTCTACTCACAGAAAATCCTTTATTGGTTGGATTGTGCAATCTATATCCTTTTTGGTTTTGATCATAACCAATGAATACACACTTCTCTGCCTTGGGATCCAATTTCCCTCTTACTTGAGAAGGAATATGAGCATAGGCTAAGCATCCAAAGATTTTGCAATGCTCTAGACTAGGTCTTCTTCCATTCCACACTTCATATGGAGTGGTTCCATCCAGTGACTTAGATGGAAGTCTATTTATGAGATATGTGGCTGTAGACACAGCCTCTGCCCATAGGTAGTTTGGCAATCCCTTTTCGTTGAGCATGGACCTTGCTGCTTCGACAATAGCTCTGTTCCTCCTCTCTGCTACACCATTGAGTTCGGGTGTATACCTTGTAGTGACTTCCCTTTTAATGCCTCTTTCATGCAAGAAGACATCAAATTCAGAAGAGAAGTATTCTCCTCCACCATCTGATCCGAGTCGTTTCAAAGTCCTACCTGTTTGGTTTTCAACAAGAGCAATATACTTCTTAAAGCAATTAAACACTTCATCCTTGTGCTTCTTGTACCTTTGTTTCTTAATTTAATTCAAGTCCGGGAGAGTAGGCTATTGCCGAACTTCCTTTATAAAAAAAAAAAAAAAAAAAAAAAAAAAACAGAATGGTCCACCTGCTACAATCATCTATGAAAGACACATAATACCTTGAGCCTGATATAGATGGCTCCTTACTTGGACCCCACACATCCGTGTGCACTAGATCCAAAGGATTTTGATACATATATCCTTTCTTATTGAAAGGTTGTCTATGAGCCTTGCCGAGTTGACAAGCTTCACACTTATAAATCATGTGTTGCCTTGTGATATTAGGCAAACCAAGTACACTTTGGTCCCTGCAAATCTATTTGAGTGTCCTCTCACCAATGTGAGCAAGCCTTTTGTGCCATATCTCCAACTCTGTAAGAGTTTGAGATCCATAGCTAAACAAAGCTATGTTCTTTGTATCTTCCACTTCAAAAGTGAAAAGCCTTCCTGTCTTTTCTCCTTTGGCAATCCTTCGAAAGCCTTGCCTTGGGACTTCAACATATGCTCCAAGTCGATTAAAGCTAACTTGCAATCCTTTTTCAACAATCTGTCCAACACTTATTAAATTTTTGGTAATTGTAGGGACATACAAGACTTTGCTTAAGAGGTTCATTTCCCATCTGATGTCTTCACATTACCTATCTTCTCCACTGAGTGCTTTGTGTCATCTCCTGTCTGCACTTCATGCTTGTTATGAGGATCTTCCAAATCAGAAAGTAAAGCCACATTTCCTGCTACATGGTTCGAGCATCCCGAATCAATGTAACATATGTGATCATCATCCTTACCCTTCTTCGCTGATAGATTCATAATCAATAATGAATCTTCTTGACTTTGGTCCTCTGCATAGTTATTGTAATCTCTTCTTCCTCTATGGCCACTTTGATAGTTGTTGTTGTTGTTGTAATTGTTGTTGTAGTAGTTGTTGTTGTTGTTGTAGCCTCCATTGTATCTACCTCTATTTGATCCATAGCCATCTCTATTGAATCCTCTTCCTCTTGAGTTCCTCGGGTTCCTGAAACATTCTTCAGTAGTATGGTTAGATAAGCTACATATGTTGCAAGGTTGAGATGATTGGAATCTCCCCCTGCCTTGCTTTCCACCTCTGCCTCTTCCTCTAGCTCTTCCTCTACCTGCAAAGTTTGCTTGGAAAGAGCTTCCTTCATCTTCATTCTTCCTATTCTTTGACTTGTCCTTGACCTTAGCTTTATCAGAATATAAGGCAGAAGTTTGATTACCTCTTGAGGACTCACCACCTTTGCTAATCTTTGCTTCATGAGTGAAGAGTTGGCCCATGAGTGTGTTGAGGTCGGGTACATGCATATCCATGTATAAATCCATGGCTGTTGTGAATGACTCCCACTTGTCGTCTGCTTTGATTCCATTCATGATTTGTCTCATGATTTGCTCCTCTTCAATTACCTCTCCAATGCTTCCAAGTTGGTCGAAAATCTCGTTTATCTTTGTGACATAATCAGTCACATTTTGCTTCGGGCTTTTCTTCATTGTTGTGAACTCCATCCACAATTGGTTCTTCCTTGCTCGAGTGTTGGAACAGAAGAAAGAAGCAAGTGCATTCCAGGTCTCTCTTGATGTCTTGCATCCCTTGACATGAGGTAAAAGAAAATCAGAGATTGAGTTTAGAATATAGGACCTTGCAAGTGCATCCTTCGAACACCAATTTGAAAGTCCTTCCACTTCTTCATGTGATGGTTGCCCTTTGTTCCTCATGGTTGGCATTGCTTCATCTCCGGATATGAATCCATATAGATTCCTCCCTTGAAGGTAAGCCTCCATCCTTAGAGACCATGCCGGATAGTTGTTTCGATCCAATTTGTCAATTGTTGATGGAAATCCATCTCCCATGTTGCTTGACTATGCTCTGATACCACTGTGAAGAGAGATGGTGAATGCAATCCAAAGATGAGTAGGTGCTGCTACAACCAGCTTCACACCAGCCAACTGAGACTTCAGAGTTGATTATTAGACCCTTTAAGATTCCTAAATCTGCCAAAATATCAGCCAAGTACTTTGGAACATGTATCCCAAAAGTTTAAGTCGAGACAGACTAGTTGCGAAATGACTAGCTCCCAAAACTTGCTATTTTTGGACACACACCTGCTGGAAAAAATGAACAGTGCTCTCAACCTGGTAGGAATTAGAAAAATTCCTTTTGGTCATAGAAAATAGACTTAGCAATCTTCTCAATCCAAGTTAAAAAACTTCAAATGATGGACTGAGCATTGAGAACAAGTTTCATCAATTTCTGGAACATGCCCACCATTCTAGGGGCTCTGCAGAGATAGACCAGTGAGCAGTAAAATGCAGATATCTCCAAAATTATAAATCCAATGATCTTGAAAGTTTATAGATTAAAAGTAGACAGTATGAGCTATCCAACGCAAGTTACATCACGGAAAAAGGATCAGTATAACGCGAGATATGACCTTCGGAAGGTACTACTCTGGGTGAGTATAGCAGAGAACAAAACAGAGAAGTGAATGATGATAAATGTATAAATTCATATATGATTACAACCACATTGGCAATGAATCTTTGGACAATGGGAGTAGAATGATAGAGCTATGGATTAAGCTCTTTAATCTCTACAAAATGACATGAAGTGGTCACGTACAAGGCTTGCTAATCGCCTCTTCCTTCTTGCTCCTTTTATAGCTATTCTTGGAGGGAGTTTTAAATTCAAATTCGAATGGCTCCACCTAAAAGTGATCCCCAAAGTTAGGAGATATTCCCTCAGCTCAAAAAGTCGTGGGTTTTGGTAGTTAGAGCCACAAAATTGCTTTTACATCATGCATGAGGTAAGCAATCCTTTTCCTTTTTCTTTTTTCAATTACAAGAGATAAAAATGAACTCTTTTACAAGAGGTGTTCACATGACTACTTATGTGACTTAAAAATGAGGATGATATCAAATATATCAAGCAGGTAGGCTTGGGAAAAATGCACCAACAAACATGAGAGATATTGCATTATGGCATTGGTAGGGTAGCATTGCACACTACATATGCGGAGATATATGCAAAAAGATATCTCACATGCATAATGTTATCCAAGACACATTGAGAAATAGAAGTACAGAGGAGGTGGCAGATGCAGTGGGAGCACAGGAATGCAAATTGATGAGATAAGACATGGAGGTGGTAGATTTAGGCATGTTCAAAAGCTGGGCTACAAGAAGTGAAGTGGAGAAGGTAAAGAACCAGACAATAGGATAGTTGATGATTTAGGGGAGGATTAGAGAAGTTGCCTATGGTGTTGAAGAGGAAGACAATCATGCCAAAGGTGATTGATGAGTGTTGACTAGGAGGGATGAAAGCTGGCATCTTCGTGTTTTGAGAAGTGGAGAATGCATAGAAGGATGGATGACAAATAAAAAATTCACATGTCAACATTGGGAAGAAGAATGTAGTTGCGAGATCCAAACTCTCGAGCATGGAAGCTCTTGTAGAAGGCTCTGAGGGTTTTGCATGCTAGATACAAGTGCATCATCAAGGAACCACAGGAGGTTGGGGACTAACGAGGTGGTGATTCTATGGAGGGCTAGCATTAAAGGCAATCTGATGGCAACTAGAAAAGGGGGGCAATCAGTTGGCTTCCACTTCTGCTTCCCAAGACCTTCTAGTGGCTTCATCCTTCCTTCATGTCCATGATTGTGAGAATCAAGATTTCCAACAATCTCCAAGGGTTCAAAAGGTGAGTGTAGCTGTGACATCCCATCACTCTTAGGCTCAAATACATGTATTACTTTACTACGGTCTGCTTAAATATCTCTATTTCTTTACAACACTTTACTACATTATTTGACAAGGGTGATTCTTGTAAATTGTAAAAGCTCTATGGTTGGAAAGGTTTGTTGTGAATTTGTAAGAGATGTTTGGTGGGTCCTTTACGTTGTGTAACACTTTCACAATAATATAAATACTTACAATTAGTTCACTATTGCCTATATCTGTCAAATCAATTTATTGTTCTATGTGAGTCCATCTATATAACTTACAATGGTAGAATTTTGTATAAGTGAGGATATGTGATGAATCAATTCTGGTCAATCTAGCTCCATAATAGATGTGATACCTCCATATTCTTATATAACAGTATCGACTCTAGTGGAGAGCGAGTTGTATAGGTTTTGGCATGCTCGGTGGGACTAGGGCTTGGTAGCTCACTCATTTAGTGGGTCCACACTGTCTATGGCCTCAACTCCTTCATAGTCCACATCACTTAGTTCGGAGTGAAGCCATACCATTTGGGAAAGTTTCAAATGCAAACAACAAAGCATAAAAGACCCAGAGATGGCTCGGGGTGATCTAGCATCACTTCTCTCGTGAATCAATATTAATTTTCCTATTTTGAAGGGAGCCTCTATAGAAGGCCCTGATGATCATGTTAGACAATTTCATGCACTATGTAAGAGTAGAGGATTGGAAGGGTGAACCAATGCTTTCATGGCTCTCTTCCTGTCAACATTAGATGGGCTAGCTGATAAATGGTTCAACCAATTTGAGGACAATCATTTCACAACATGGCATGAGATGAAGACCAAGTTTTCTTCAGCATTCACACCAAAAAATTCTACCGAGCAAGTATTAGACAAGTTCAAGACTTTGAATCTAAGGAGAGAGGAGTCTTTCTAAGAGCTAATGACAAGAACAAAGGCATTGGTTGTTAAGATATTGGTGGATCCACACAACTTCTTGATCAAAAAATGGCTAGATAATTTTTTATGAGCATAAGGCACAAGCTCCATGACTTGTTGGCACTGACTGCTTTAGTAGAAGATTTTGTAGATATGGTGATAAGGATAAAGCATGCCCAAATTCATTTCCATGAGTCTACATCTCATTTGGAGCGGTGGACTAATACCCAGTGATGTCAATGATTTGTCGTAGCGAAAGAGGATACAGTACCGAAGTTAAGAAACAAAATCGAGGAGCTGAGGGAGCAGAAGACAAAAGCAAGTCTCTAGTGTACCATTTTCCACCAGCAAGGGCATCCACAAAAACAATGCCCAAACAAGGTAATCTAATAGTTTTGCAGTAAGTGGGGGCATGAAGCTGACAATTGTTGTTATTCAAAAGGGATGGTGGAACATCAAGCACTAGCACATTGAGGACAATCGAATGGACAAGCGCCATCATTCGTTTTAATGATATAGCCTATGGAAGCACTAGTACCAGCTCTAGGTAACATCCTCACAGTCCCTGCTATTTATTCTACTCTTGCTAATATAGGTATGCAAAACAATATGAACGATCAGGCTTCAACATTCAGAAACAGGACTCAACAACCCATAGTATGTTTTAGATGTGGAGAATATGGCCACATACAAGCTCGTTGCCTCTTACTGAAAAACGCACCTCTATGTTCCAATTGTCCTTAGTCAAGAGATCACTACACAAGAGGTTCCCCGAAGTGGGCTACCACAAGCCAAAATTTGGTTAATAATGCTTTTCATATTTCAATAGAGCTGCTTCCAGCCAAGGATGTACTATGACAATCACCAACTAGTTAAGTAGTGCAACTAAGAGAAACAACAAGGAAGTGATATGAACAAAGTATCTAGCCTCTAGGAAACGGCCCCCACCAGATGGTACAGGAAGGATTAGGCCAAAGAACCCAAGATGAATAAGGAGTTTACTAAAGTAGAGATGACAACCATCATAGGGAAAACCACCCCAATTAAGGTAGAAGAAGAACCGACATGGAGGATGGAAAGGAGTGTGCAAATAAAAGACTCTCCGATATCTAGTTAGACTACAAAATCACAAAAGGACCAAGAAAGGAACAACAAAAGGAAAGAACAATAGAAGACACATATCAAATAGCCCAACAAGAGCTCAAAGGTAAGGCACAAGAACTCACCATAAGTGCTTCAACAATCCCTCTATCAATAAGTCAAATCCTAAATAATGCATACCAATAAGTACACCTATATGATTTTTTGCAGATTGATGCATAGTTTCGGAGCAAAATGATAAGCAGTGATGCTTCAATAAGAGCACCAATTTCCTTGGAATGTGGCCAATGTAATTGCATCATAGTGTAGGCCCCATTGACTAATTATGATAGTCCAGGTGTAGTAGTTAAAATAGTTAGCTAAGACATTACAGGAGAAATCATGGATGGAGGGTCTAGAATCAACCTGATGTCAGTCAATGATGAAAAGTTAGGACTTCAACCATCTAAGGAAGCACAATTCACTGTCACCATAGTAGATCAAAGCAAGGTGAAGCCAATTGGAATAGTTGAAGGGGTGCAACAAACACTGCAAGGGTCTGAACTTATCCTAGATTTTATGTACTATGATTTTCACTTAGGACTAGAGGTTTCCCCTTACATTTGGGACATGCATGGGTCAGACACGTGAAGATCATCCATGATTGAGGGAAAAATTGCATGTGGGTACATGATCAAGGTAAGTTGAAGCAACTGCAAATAGAAGCGAGGTCGGATTATGCACAAAAAGGTTTCAACACCTTGATAGTAGGGTCAAAAGGCCTAGATACCAACCCCCATAACAAAGTAGCCTAGTAGAATAAGCTAATTTGGAAGGAAAAGTATACATGAAAATCCACCCTTGCTATATTATCACATGCAATAAGGTTATCCAAAGGAAAATCAATGGATAGGTCTTAGTAGAGTGTAGCATCACATTACAACATTGAGAGTTGCCAAGAAGGATCCTGTTGCAAGTGAAGCACACAATTGAGACACAAAAGGAAGAAAGGATGTAGCCTCTATGATTAGAGAAGATCCTTTCGGAGCATGGCCAAGGTCAAGGTAGGGAAAGCAAGTAGCGTGATGTGAGGAATGAACAATTAACTAAGCAAGGAAAGTCAAGTTCAAGCAACTAACAAAGCAAAGGCCAACCCGATATGATAAAATTCCTCAATTGAAAGCACTATTGGTGCAATTAAGCCCAAGCCTACATACTTGATCATCTCACTTATGCTTGACTTATTGGCATACCCTTGGAAGGCATCATATGTTCAATCTCTTGTAAATTCACTTCACATTAACTTTTGTAGAAGTGTAATATAACCACGAGGACTTAGGAAGCACAAAATCACGTATCATTTGGTAGTTGAACCAAGAGAGAATCTATCCTATATGTTAGCATTCACCTTTTAGGGGTAAGTTTGAATTTTGAATTCAAATCTTGGCTCCAAGTATGACTTTAATTAGAGGATCTAGAAGACCCGCATGTATCTCGAGATTCAGAGATCATTTTTTATGTACTCTCATTGAGATGAGGAGCTCATCTCATAGCTCACTCACTTCTCATTCATTGAGAAATGGTTGATTGCCAATGACTTTGTATTTGTACATGTTTTGATACATATATGATCATTACATTCTCATGTCATTTCTCTATCATAACTTCATCAGAAGAGTGATCTTGTCAGAGCTCATTCTGACTCTATAGTTGATCATTTCCCATGATTTAAAGTATGATAGATTCAACATAGTGTCTATTTTAATCCTACAAATTTTCATTAGTAATGCATCTCGCAATCGTGAGATATTAATCCATATTTTTTCAATGGTCTGTTGGCTATCAAGGCCCCATAAATATCGGGATGCTTGGTTGATTTGCTAAACACATTTCTTTGTATATAGTCCATCATTTTTTATGAAATCACTCATGATTGGTAGCTTGTTAAGCTAATTAGAGTACCCCAAAAGGAATTTAGTCAATTTCTATTGCTCTTTGAGAATGATTCAAAACATTGAACAGGTATGTGAACTTAAATAACAAGTTTTTGGACCTTGGATCATTTTCTACGTATCTGTTTTGATCCTATCATTAGTGGATCATCTTACAAACTACATATATGATTATTTGTGTCCATTAGCAAGCTAAAGAGGCCCACTTCACTCTCCATTCATCATTAATGGCAAGTGTGAAGCAGGAATTAGCTACAACACTTCATCTCTTGTGATTATCCACCATCTCCTCCAACAGTGGTATCAAAGCAAGTAGAATCAAGATGGGAGATGGATTTCCATCCTTCGTAGAAAAATTCAATAGGAAAAACTACTCAGCATGGTCACTAAGGATGCAAGCATACCTTCAAGGGAGAAGTCTATTTGGATACATCTCAAGAGATGAAGAGTGCCAATCTTCAAGAGCAAGCATCAACCAACAAAGGAAGAGCAAGAGATACTAACCACATGGTGTACAAAGGATGCTCTTGCCAGGCCTTACTTACTAAACTCAATTTCTGATTTCTTGTTACCACATGTTAGAAATTGCAAGAACTCCCAAGAAACTTGGGAAGTTCTTTCATCATATTTTTTCTCAAACACAAGAGCTAGGAAGAATCAGTTGTGGATAGAGTTCACAACCCTAAAGAAACAACCAAAGCAAGGAGTGGCTAATTATGTAACCAAAATGAAAGATGTGGTTGACCAGCTTGCAAGTATTGGAGAGGAGATAGAAGAAGAACACATTTTGAGGCAGATCATTAATGGAATCAAGGCTGATGACAAGTGGGAGTCCTTCACCACAGCAATGGATCTCTATACGGATATGCAAATACCTGATCTCAACACCTTGATGGGGCAAATTTTCACCCACGAGACAAAGCTCAATAGAAATGGTGACAACTCAAGAGGTCAATCTTCTGCTCTTTATACAGATAAGAATAAAGCTAAGGATAAAGGTAAAAGCAAGAAAAGTGAAGAAGAGGCTAGTACCTCTCAAGCTAATTATGCAGGAAGAGGAAGAGGTGTTAGAGGAAAGGGTAGAGGAGGAAAGCAAGATAGGGGGAGACCCTACAACAACTCACCATGCAACATTTGTGGTCTCAACAACCACACTATAGAATAATGCTACAAAAATACAAGGAACCAAAGGGGAAGAGGTTTACATAGAGGAAGCTATGGACAATCTAGAGGCAAGTACAACAATGGTGGAGGCATTTATTGATGATTACAGTGGGTGGACAATTCTCTATTTCATGAAGCATAAGGATGAGGTATTCACATGTTTCAAGAAGTACTTGGCACTAGTTGAGAACCAAACAGGAAGGAGCTTGAAAAGGATCAGGTCTGATGGACGTTGTGAGTATTTTTCACATGACTTTGATCTATTTCTATAGGACAAAGGCATAAAGAGGGAAGTAGCAACAAAGTATACTCTTGAATTGAATGGAGTGGTTGAGAGAAGAAGCAAGTTAATTGTTGAAGTTGTTAGGTCTATGTTAAATGAGAAAAAATTACTTAATTATTTATGGGTAGAGGTTGTCTATACAGCCACCTACTTGGTCAATAGGCTTCCATCCAAATCATTGGATGGTATGACACCATATGAAGCATTGAATGGCAGGAAAAACTCATTGGATCATTGCAAAATAGTTGGGTGCATTGTCTATGCACACATCCCATCATAAATTAGAGGGAAGCTTGACCCTAAGGTTGAAAAATGTATATTTATTGGGTATGATCACAACCCCACTAACAAGGCATTCATAGTTAGTAGGGATGTAGTATTTCATGAGAATAATTCATGGTTTGAAGATGATTGTAGGAAATTCAAGTTACCATATGAATTGGAAAATGATTTTCCAACCCTCACTCAAGAAGATCAACACTTAGCAGAATACATCAACTCACAGGATGAAGAACAGATTGATCTCAAAGCTTGGAAGTCAAGAGGCAAGTCCAAACTCAAGCAGTTAGAATATCTACCCGAGTCTTCCAATCAAGCATTAAGGAGATCACAAAGAGAAATTAAGAAGCCCATAAGGTATGGATATGATGCATCTTTAGCCACAAAGCACTCTGTGTACATCACCAAAGACTCTATGATAGAAGAGCCTTCTTCATTTGAAGAGGCTAGGAACAAGAAAGAATGGAGAGAAGCCATGAAGGAGGAGGTGGAAGCATTGCATGAAAACCACACTTGGGATCTAATTCCCAAGAGGCCAAATATGAACGTAATTGGTTCAAGGCGGAGATAGAAAATTAAAAAGAACTCTAATGGATACATAAACATGTACAAGGCAAGGTTAGTGGCAAATGGATTTGCCCAAATATATGTTGGAGCAAGTCTATGACAAGCCTAAGTATTGGCTTGAGTCTCACAAAGTCATTAAAGAAGCTTCAAAATGAAGACTATGTAAAGTTCACTTGTGAACTACCTCTTGTAACTTTTGAAGAGTTTACTTAATGTAAAAGTAAGAGAATCTTAAGTGGTTGAGCCCACATGATCAAGAATGGAAAGAGGAGACACGAATTTGTGATTTGTGGTAGGTAGAGAATCAAATCAATCATTGATTGATTGGAGAGTGATTGAGGGAAGTTAGCCTCCCAAACTCAACTATAAATAGATGGCAGTTTTAGTCGTGGTTAGAGAGACCTATGTGAAGACCTCCAAGAGCTGAGATTTATGCCATATCAAGGTGTGATTACAAGGCACACATATGTATCAGTAAGTCATTGTATTGTACAAGCAATATACTTTCATTTTCATGATTATTTGAGTTCATCTTTCCATGTTCTTGTGATGTGTACTACTCACTGCCATTACTTCAGTTTTTTCTCAGTCAGCTTGCAGAGATTGTTTCTCTACACTTGGTTCATCATTTTCAGTGATTTAACTTGGTAAAGTTAGCTCTATAAGTCTACTATATGCTCACAAATTTTCATGTCATTTGGATGTTGGAATCTTCAGTTATGTTCATTTGAAGTCAACAGGGTATGTTCATTTTCTCTTCTCTGTCAGGTACCCGACTTTTTCAGTCATCTTGTCAGAGTCATTTCTCAGTGGTTACTCATCCAAATTCAGTGATTTCAAGCTTGTTAGATTCAGCTTACTGTCTAGTATAAGCATACAAATTTTCATGATCATTGGATTCTTACATCTTGAGTTATGTTAATTTTTCTACTCACTGGTCTATTTCTGTAGCAGCCCGTGAAAATCGGGATGATATCATCACTTGTTAAAAGTCATTCTCAGTGTGTGGTTTGTTATTTTTGATGAGATTACTCTCTAAAGTTAGCTCTTTAAGCTACCTAGCCTTCCCCAAGAGGAATTAATCTAATTGCTGCTGTGCTCAGAGAATTATGTAAAACACTGGACAGGTGTATCAACCAAGAATAGCAAGTTTTCACCTCTGAGCTAACTCCAACTTATCTGTTTTGATCTATCTTTTTGAGAGTGATCTTCCAAGGTACATAGGGTGTCTAATACATCCATTGGCAAGCTAAAAGGGCCCACCATCTACTCCTGGAGTTCATTTGGCTGGTGTAGAGCAAAGATTTTGCAACACCTCTTCATCTTCAACACATACCTATCCATCTCTTCACAGTGGTATCAGAGCAAGGTTGGACAACATGGCAGATGGATTTACTTCATCAATTGACAAATTGGACAGAGGTAACTACTCAGCTTGGTCATTAAGAATGGAAGCTTATCTCCAAGGTAGAAGTTTATATGGTTATGTGGCTGGAGATGAAGTTATGCCAAGTTTCAGGAACAAAAGTCAACCAACACAAGAAGAGCAAGAAAGATTGAGCACATGGTGCTCCAAGGATGCACTTGCAAGGTCTTATCTCCTCAACTCTATCTCAGATTTTTTGTTGCCTCACAATGGAGAATAGGTTATTAATAGAATTGTTTTCAAATTCAAATTTCAATCCTAGCCTTTGCAGGCGTCGGAATTAGAAGTTGTAAGACATCTCAGGAAGTGTGGGATGCACTTGAAGCTTTCTTTGCTTCAAGTACTAAAGCTAGGAAGCATCAACTATGGCTGGATTTCACAACTCTCAAGAAGGCTCCCAAACAAAATGTGACTGATTTTGTCACAAAGCTCAAGGACATAGCAGATCAGTTGGGAAGCATTGGAGAGGTAATAGATGAAGAGCAAATTGTAAGGCAGGTCATCAATGGCTTGAAGGCAGATGACAAGTGGGAAGCATTCACCACAGCTATGGATTTGTACATGGACATGCATGTACCTGATTTCAACACACTCATTGGACAATTACTTACTCAAGAGGCAAAGCTTATCAAAAATGGAGAAAGCTCTAAAGGTAATCAATCTTCAGCTTTATACACGGATAAAAGCAAGTCTAAAGATAACAAAGGAAAGGCAAAGAAAGTGGATGATGAAGCAGGTACATATCAAGCTAACTATGCAGGTAGAGGAAGACATGGCAGAGGTAGAGGAAGAGGAGGTAGACAAGGCAGGGGGAGATCCCAAGACTCCAACTCATGTTCTATTTGTGGATTAACTAATCATACAACTGAAAATTGCTTTAGGAATTCCAGGAATCAAAGAGGCAGAGGATACAATAGAGGAAGTTATGGCTACTCAAGAGGAAGGTTCAACAACTACCATGGCAACTACAACAACTACAATAATTCAAACTATCAAGGAGGCTACAAAGGAAGGAGAGACTACAATAACTACACAGAAGACTCAAACAAAGAGGATTCATTATTGATCATGAACATGGCTATGCCACAAGGTAAATCTGATGAGCATATTTTCTACATAGATTCAGGTTGTTCAAATCATGTGGCAGGAAATGTGGCACTCCTATCAGATTTAGAAGATCCAAGGAATAAGCATGAGGTACAAACAGGAGATGATACAAAACATCCTGTGGAGAAAATAGGCAATGTCAAAGCACCTGATGGAAACATCAACCTACTCAGTAAGGTACTCTATGTCCCTACCATTACAAAGAATTTGATAAGTGTTGGGCAGATAGTAGAGAAAGGGTTGCAAGTCAGGTTCACAAAGGCAGGAGCATTTGTTGAAGACCCAAGTCAAGGATTCAGAAGAATTGCAAAAGGTGAAAAGACAGGTAGATTGTTCACATTTGAATTACAGGACACTAGAAACATTGCTCTCTTTAATTATGGCAGTCAGACACTCACAGAATTGGAAGTATGGCACAAAAGGTTAGCACATATTGGTGAAAGGTCATTAAAGCAAATTTGCAGGGACCAAAGTGTACTTGGACTCCCTAACTTGTCAAAACAACATATGATTTATAAGTGTAGTGCATGTCAGTTTGGAAAGTCTCACAGGTTACCATTCATGAAGAAAGGTTATATGCATGGAGATCTCTTGGAGTTGGTTCATACAGATGTATGGGGACCAAACAAGGAAGCTTCAATATCAGGATCAAGGTATTATGTTTCCTTTATTGATGATTGCAGCAGATGGACTATCCTATTCTTTATGAAACACAAAGATGAAGTTTTTTCATGTTTCAAAAGATATTTGGCTCTTGTGGAGAATCAAACAGGTAAATCACTAAAAAGGCTAAGGTCAGATGGAGAGGGAGAATACTTCTCCCATAATTTTGATTCTTTTCTTCAAGAAAGAGGAATCAAAAGAGAGGTAACTACAAGGTACACTCCTGAGCAAAATGGAGTGGCAGAAAGGAGGAATAGGACAATTGTTGAAGCTGCAACGTCTATGTTAAATGAAAAGCATTTACCTAATTACTTATGGGCTGAGGCTGTATCTACAGCCACTTACTTGATTAACAGGTTGCCTTCAAAATCCCTTGATGGGATGACTCCATATGAGGCTTGGAATGGAAGAAGACCAAGTTTAGATCATTGTAAAATTTTTGGATGTATTGCTTTTGCTCATGTTCCTTCACAGGTTAGAGGCAAGATGGATCCAAAAGCAGAAAGGTGTGTATTTATTGGATATGACAACAATCAAAAGGGCTACAGGTTATACAACCCTACCAACAAAGGATTCTTGGTAAGCAGAGATGTAGTTTTTGATGAGAACAATTCATGGTATGAAGATTCATGCAGGAAGATCAATTTACCATATGATCTTGAAGAAGATTTTCCAAAGCTTGGTAGAGAACAATCAAAGATTGAAGAACAAGACACCTCAGAGGATGATGAAGAATGTCAGATGGAAAAGATCAAAGCATGGAAGTCTAAAGGTAAAGCAAAATTGCAGGAACTTGGACATGAGGCAGAATCATCAAATCATGGCTTAAGAAGATCTATGAGGGAAAAGAAAAAACCAGAAAGGTATGGGTTTGACACCTCACTAGTAACTAAACATTCTATCTACATAGCACAGGACATAAACCAAGAGGAGCCATCATCATTTGAAGAGGCCAAAGCAAAAACAGAATGGAAGCATGCAATGAAGGAAGAGATTGAAGCACTCGAGGAAAACAACACTTGGGATTTGGTGCCCAAGACTTCATCCATGAAGGTAATAGGCTCAAGATGGGTCTATAAACTCAAGAAGAATTCTGATGGTTCCATTAACAGGTATAAGGCAAGGCTTGTAGCAAAAGGCTTTGCACAAACTCAGGGAATTGATTATGAGGAGACATTCTCTCCTGTGGCAAAGATGCCTACTATTAGGGTTTTGCTTAGTATTGCCTCTTCCAAGAATTGGAAGATACTTCAACTAGATGTAAAGAATGCATTCTTGAATGGTTGGATAACAGAAGAGGTATATATGGCACAACCACCTGGTTTTGAGAGTCAAGATTATCCTGATTATGTGTGTAAACTTAACAAAGCATTGTATGGTCTCAAGCAAGCTCCAAGAGCTTGGAATTTCAGGCTTGTTTCATTCTTGCAGGACAAAGGCTTTCAACCAAGCAAAGCAGATCCTTCACTCTTTATTAAAAAGAGTAATTCCGAGGTCATCTACCTATGTGTATATGTAGATGATATTATATTGACAGGAAATGATGCAGATGGTATGAAGAAGATCAAAGATCAGATGAGAGAAGAGTTCAAGATAAGTGATTTGGGTTCACTTACCTACTTCCTAGGTTTGGAAGTTGTCTACAAAGATCATGGTTTGTTTCTCACTCAAAGGAAGTACATTAAGGACATGTTGGCAAAATTCAAGATGCAAGATTGTAAGATTGCAGGTACTCCAATGGAGGTCAATCACAAATTGGGCTCACATGAAGGTGAACTCATAGAGGACATCACATCATATCAAAGTCTAGTGGGTAGTCTCAACTATGCCACATTGACAAGAGTAGATATATGTTACAGTGTGAGTGTGCTAAGTCAATTTATGCACACACCAAGGAAACCACATATGGATGCTGCCAAAAGGATTCTCAAGTATCTCAAAGGAACCATAAATGAAGGACTTTATTATCCTTATGTATCTGATTTAGGTTTGAAGCTATTTTCTGATGCAGATTGGGCTGGCTCCAAGGAAGATAGAAGGAGCACTTCAGGTTATCTTACCTTTGCAGGTTCAAAGCTTATTTCATGGTCATCCAAGAAGCAACCCACAGTTGCTCTCTCTTCTACTGAAGCTGAATATAGAGGTCTTGCCATAGCTACACAAGAAGCTATGTGGATGAAGACATTGTTCAAAGATCTTGGATTGGAGTTTGGAACTCCAACTATTTTTGGTGACAATATGAGTTCTATTCATTTGGCTGCTAATCCTATTTTTCATGCAAGGACTAAACATATTGAAGTTCATTATCACTATGTACGAGAGAAGGTTCTAAGCAAAGAGATTCAAATATCATATGTGTCCACTCATCAACAATGTGCAGATATTCTAACCAAAGCATTGGATGGTACAAAGCTTTGCAAATTCAAGGCTATGATTGGTTTGCAGGTAATCTTGGAAGATTGAAGACCTCAAGCATACTTGGCTTGAGGGGGAGCTGTTGGAGCAAGTCTATGACAAGCCTAAGTATTGGCTTGAGTCTCACAAAGTCATTAAAGAAGCTTCAAAATGAAGACTATGTAAAGTTCACTTGTGAACTACCTCTTGTAACTTTTGAAGAGTTTACTTAATGTAAAAGTAAGAGAATCTTAAGTGGTTGAGCCCACATGATCAAGAATGGAAAGAGGAGCCACGAATTCGTGATTTGTGGTAGGTAGAGAATCAAATCAATCATTGATTGATTGGAGAGTGATTGAGGGAAGTTAGCCTCCCAAACTCAACTATAAATAGATGGCAGTTTTAGTCGTGGTTAGAGAGACCTATGTGAAGACCTCCAAGAGCTGAGATTTATGCCATATCAAGGTGTGATTACAAGGCACACATATGTATCAGTAAGTCATTGTATTGTACAAGCAATATACTTTCATTTTCATGATTATTTGAGTTCATCTTTCCATGTTCTTGTGATGTGTACTACTCACTGCCATTACTTCAGTTTTTCTCAGTCAGCTTGAAGAGATTGTTTCTCTGCACTTGGTTCATCATTTTCAGTGATTTAACTTGGTAAAGTTAGCTCTATAAGTCTACTATATGCTCACAAATTTTCATGTCATTTGGATGTTGGAATCTTCAGTTATGTTCATTTGAAGTCAACAGGGTATGTTCATTTTCTCTTCTCTGTCAAGTACCCGACTTTTTCAGTCATTTTGTCAGAGTCATTTCTCAGTGGTTACTCATCCAAATTCAGTGATTTCAAGATTTTTGGATTCAGCTTACTGTCTAGTATAAGCATACAAATTTTCATGATCATTGGATTATTACATCGTGAGTTATGTTAATTTTTCTACTCACTGGTCTATTTCTGTAGCAGCCCGTGAAAATCGGGATGATGTCATCACTTGTTAAAAGTCATTCTCAGTGTGTGGTTTGTTATTTTTGATGAGATTACTCTCTAAAGTTAGCTCTTTAAGCTACCTAGCCTTCCCCAAGAGGAATTAATCTAATTGCTGCTGTGCTCAGAGAATTATGTAAAACACTGGACAGGTGTATCAACCAAGAATAGCAAGTTTTCACCTCTGAGCTAACTCCAACTTATCTGTTTTGATCTATCTTTTTGAGAGTGATCTTCCAAGGTACATAGGGTGTCTAATACATCCATTGGCAAGCTAAAAGGGCCCACCATCTACTCCTGGAGTTCATTTGGCTGGTGTAGAGCAAAGATTTTGCAACACCTCTTCATCTTCAACACATACCTATCCATCTCTTCACAATATATGGAGTAGAATATGAAGAAACATTCTCACCTGTGGCTAAGATGCCAACAATCAGGGTTTTGGTAAGTCTTGGTGCTTCTAAAAATTGGAATTTATATCAGTTAGATGTTAAGAATGCATTCTTAAATGGATGGATATCAGAAGAACTGTATATGGCACAACCACCAGGATTTGAAGATGAAGAAAAAGAAGGTTACATATGCAAGCTTAGAAAGGCACTCTATGGTCTCAAGCAAGCTCCTAGAGCTTGGAACCATAGGCTTGTTACCTAGTTGCAGGACCAAGGCTTTGTGGCAAGCAATGCAGAATCTTCTTTATTTGTTAAGAAGAACCAATCAGAAGTTATTTACTTGTGTTTCTATGTAGATGACATCATTATTACAGGGAATGATTCTGATGGTATCAAGCAGGTCAAGCCCAATTAATGAAGGAATTCAAAATCAAAGATCTAGTTTTATTAACCTACTTCCTTGGCTTAGAGCATGTGTATACAGATTTAGGTATATTCATCACACAAAGGAATTACATGCATGATATGTTGGTAAAGTTTAAGATGGAGAACACTAAAGTTGCAAGTATCCCTATGGAGCTCAATCATAACCTAAGTTCACACGAAGGTGAACTGCTTGATGATGTTACAAGTTATCAACAACTTGTGTGTAGTCTTAATTATGCTACTTTAACAAGGGTAGACATTGCCTATGCAGTAAGTACATTGAGTCCGTTTATGCATGCACCAATGAAGTCTCATATGGAAGCTGCAAAGAGGGTGCTTAAGTATCTAAAGGGTACAATGAATGAGGGGTTGCTCTATCCCTTCACTTCTGACATAGATATACATATGTATTTTGATGCAGATAGGGCTGGCTCCAAGGATGACAAGAGGAGTACTTCAGGTTACCTATCTTTTACAGGTTCAAAGCTCATATCTTGGTCATCCAAGAAGCAACCAACTGTGGCCTTATCTTCCACAGAAGCAGAATATAGAGCTTTGGCAAATGCAACTCAGGAAGCTATGTGACTTAAGCAATTATATGTAGATTTAGAGATACATTCCTATACTCCAATTATCTTTGGAGATAACACTAGTTCACTTCATTTGGCTGCTAATCCTGTATACCATGCAAGGACTAAGCACATTGAAGTGCACTATCATTATGTAAGGGAGAAATTGCTTAGCAAGATTATCCAACTATCCTATGTATCAACTCAATTACAATATGCAGATATACTCACCAAGGCATTGGATGGAGCAAAGATGAACATGTTCAAATTGATGACTGCTTTGTAGGAAATTATGGAGCAATAAACACCAAGCATGTTAGGCTTGAGGGAGAGCTATTGGTGCAATTAAGACCAAGCCTACATACTTGATCATCTCACTTATGCTTGACTTATTGGCAAAACCCTTGGAAGGCATCATATGTTCAACCTCTTGTAAATTCACTTCACATTTACTTTTGTAAAAGTGGAATATAACCACGAGGAGTTAGGAAGCACAAAATCAAGTATCATTTGGTAGTTGAACCAGGAGAGAATTTATGCTATATGTTATCATTCACCTTTTGGGTGTAAGTTTGAATTCGAATTCAAATCTTGGCTCCAAGTATGACTTTAAAAAGAGGATCTAGAAGAGCTGCATATATCTCGAGATTCGGAGATCATTTTTATGTACTCTGATTGCGAAGAGGAGCTCATCTCATAGCTCACTCACTTCTCATTCATTGAGCAATGGTTGATTGACAATGAATTCGTATTTGTACATGTTTTAATACATATATGATCATTACATTCTCATGTCATTTCTCTATCATAACTTCATCACAACAGTGATCTTGTCAGTTTGTTCTCACTGTATAGTTTATCATTTCCCATTATTTAAAGCATGATATATTCCTTATAGTTTCTATTTTACTCCTACAAAGTTTCATTAGTAATATTTCTTGCAATCGCCAAATATTAATCCATCTTTGCTCACTAGTCTGTTGATTGTCAAGGCCCGTAAATGTCGGGATGCTTGGTTGATTCGCTAAATAGATTTCTTTGTATGTAGTCCATCATTTTTTATGAAATCACTCATGATTGGTAGCTTCTTAAGATAAAAAGAGTTCCCCATAAGTAATTTAATCAATTGCTGTTGTGCTTAGAGAATGGTTCAAAAACTAAACAGGTGTGTGAACTAAAATAGCATATTTTTGGACCTTGGATTATTTTCTACCTATCTTTTTTGATCCTATCATTAGTGGATCATCTTCCAAACTACATATATGATTATTTGTGTCCATTAACAAGCTAAAGAGGCCCACGTCACTCTCCATTCATCATTAACCATAGGTGTGAAGTAGGAATTAGCTACACCACTTCATCTCTTGTGACTATCCACCATCTCCTCCAACAAGCACCTACTCTTGCAAGGCATAAAGAAGGATGGAGGAAGCTAAATATGATAAAAAATGGGATACAAAAAGGACTTACTAGTCTATGAACACTCTTAAGTGTGGGAAAGAATTTCATAACTTTACTCGGGTGAGGGGTATGAGAAGATAGAAGCTCGCATAGCGACATTAAAAGATGAGCCTTTACCTTTGGTAAATGCATATGGGCTCAAGTTATACCACACATAAGAGAAAGAAACATTGTTTGTACATTGTTCTATTTTGGATTTAAAAAAAAATAGACACCTCCCAAGACCTTTTGGTAGCTTTATCCTTCCTTCATGTCTCTGACTATGAGATTCATGATGAAGGATCTCCAAGGGCTGGGAAGGCAAGTGCGGTTGTGAAATCCCATCCACCTTACGCTCAAAAACCTATATTACTTTAATAAAACATTCTTAAACATGTGTATTACTTTACTACATTTCACTATGTTCTTTGACAAGGGTGATTCTTATAAACTGTAAGCTTTGTAGTCAAAACGGTTTTTTGTGAATCTCTAAGAGATATTTGGTGGATCTATTATGCTTTGTAGCACCTTCCATGATAATATAAATACTTATAGTTGGTTCACTCTGGCCTATACAACCTTAGAAGAAAGCAAAAAGGTAGTCCACCTTATGCAAACACTTCCATTTTATAGTAGCTCTAGCTACAAGGAAGTGGAGGTGATGCATGAGGATATAGAACATACATGTCCTTTAACTCAATCATTCTGGTCACCATAGTTTGGACCACATGTTTTAGTTAGAATGCATGGTAGTGTATATGGGACTATAGTGAGAGTCATGATTGATGACTTCGCCACTCATAATTTTATAAATTGCACTCTAGTCAAGAAATTAAAAATTCCCCAACAATACAATGCATATAAATACATTGTATCTATGATTTAGGGTGATGATAAGAGAATATGGGACACTATGTTTGGAAGCCCATATACAAGGATTCACAAATCACTTAGAATTTCTAATTATGAATATGGATATGATGGATATGCTATTGGATAGAGAATGGCTTTCAAGACTAGAAGATATGCTTAAAAGAAGTTACTAGAATAGTACTATTGGATTTGTTAAGAATGGGTGCTCGGTTCTTACCCTTTTCTCTCCTTGGCTTATTTGTTGAGACCTTTTGCATGGTGGAGAGCATAGGCATGTAAGAGTGCTTTGGGAACCCACATATGTAATCGCCCTTGTTGCGTTGAAGCTAATTTTTTTGGTACCCAAATTTGCCCAAGACCTTTTGGTTGGGCTCGTCCTAGTTGCTTGGTGCTTGTCTTCCCATGGTTGGCTTGCCTGGGTGGGAATTGTGTTGGCATGGCTAGTGGTTGCTCTCCTTTTCGTACCTAGATATTCTTTATTAATTTCTCGAAACTACTATTAAACTTTACTGTTTAATCTCTTATCAAATTATGGGTTCTTGGGATGGTTAGGGGTCTGTAAAAACAGAGGCCTTGTTTGTATTTTCCCAAATTCTACAGATCTTATTCTAGGCTACTTCGCAAACTTAACATGATGAATTAGATTACTCTTCAACTACTATCTGTTTGTATATTACAACATTCTTCAATACACGATAATTAACTATGCAGCACAATGATCTTCATCGCAATACGCCTACGTGCGCTTCGTCAAGTCACCACAATGTCGATCACTTAATACTTCATCAACGACTTAATTAATCATCGAACTTAATTAGTAGAAAGATAGACAACAGAGTAAACAGAATATGGAGAATATACTTTCCACTACACTTCCGGCATTTGCCTAGACTAACAGTCTGGTGACACACCTTCAGTTTCACGTACACTTCCTTTATTAATCAAAGGGTACAACTAATGCACTATGCCATTTCGGTATGTGTGCGACGTTTCAGGGTTTCATATTACATTTCGGCGGCTCACACTGGCATGCACGGTGGACTCAAACCCGAAAAGGAAAATTACAAAATTCAGGGTTCATCTATGATACCCTGTACATACATGGAGAGAGCTAACTTGAATGTACAGGAAATCTTTTGTTTTAAAGACTCTAACATATTCCACAAAATATTAGGTTCAATAAGCTGCACATTAGTCTGGACTGACCTAGCAGCTATGACCTGACTAATAAGGGACTCAGCCTATGTCTGCAAGAATGCTTCTTGTAAATAGAACTCGTTCGCAGCTAAAGTAGTATCTCGGTGTAGCTTGATTTTGGCGATCTCTGCATCAATCCGAGACAACCTGTCAGCTTGGACTCCGAGCTGCTTTTCTATGCGCTCGAGTTCCTGAGATTGAAATTGCATTATTTTATAGAAATCTTCTCGCTCCTTTTTAATGGCTTCCATCTCCTTCTGTAATTTGATATTCAAGCCAATCTCTTCTTCCAAAGCACAACTCTTCTGAAAGAGTTCTTCAGACACCTTCTTTAATTCTATAGTGACCTGCATAGCAAGGTCTGCCATTTCCTATCCTTTCTGCTCCACCAGAGCAAGACCTGCATGTGTATTCTCCAGAAGATTTCCTAATGCAATCCTGGCATCTTCTTTATCACTCACCGTTTGTTTCAATTGAGTAATCTCTTCATCACAGGCAACAAGGAGAGCGTCTTTCTCTTTCAATTCTGCTTGCAGAAGATGAATCCGTTCTTCTAATGAACTGGTTTCAGCTTTCACAGCGAGCACTTCTTCTTGAAGTGGTGTGATATCTGCTTCAAGCAGATCCACTTTGGCTTGATACTACTGCCGAAGGGATTGCTGGGCCTCGTTGAGGTGATGGGGAAGATGGGTGGAGAGCTGTAGGAGATAATTACCAATCCGGGCTAATTGGGCTAAGGAGTCAGGGATGATAGAGGTGGAGATAGGGTGCGAGGGATTAACTGAAACTGTGGTAGAGGAAGAGGGATGGGAATAATTTGGGGAGGAGGGAAGAGGATGAGCGGCTGACTGACTAGATGAAGAAGAAGAGCTAGGCGGTAGTGGCACCTTGGAGGGGGACAAAGGTAAAGGTGGTTGTTGAGAGGAAGAGAGAAGGGCAAGAGTGGTTACCACAATTGTTGAATCATCTAGTTGCGTGGTATGTTCCTCGGGTTAAGGTTGATCAGCAGGTTGCGCCGTGTTGGTGGTCGTATTGAGCATGGTCTCCTGTGAATTGGGCTCAGGTGGCATGACTTTATCGTCAAGGTGTACTTCTTCAATGATGGTATCCTGAAGGGTTTTGTGTGGAGGAGATGATAGAGGAGAAGGATTTTGTGCCGACAAAGCTATGTCTTGCACTTGTATGGTGGAAGATGGCAGGACTTTGCTATGCGACGGACTCAATCTACGATGTTTTTCTGGGAAGAATTGAAGAAGATCGGCATCATCGTCAATCTCCATCATTTGCACAGACTCTTCATGGAGCAGAATCGTGTTTAATGGAGGTTGTTGCTCTGCTTGAATCACCGGGAGGAGAAACATGAGGAGGTGTGGTAAACGAGTCCTAGGAATTTCGTTCTTGGCTAGTTGTTTGGAAACGGCTTGGCATTCACGGTGAATGCGCTAGAAAAAGAAAGAAGCAAGGTTAACTACTTCTTGGGCTACAATATCTATCATGGAGTAAAATGGATGAGAGATGCCGTATGTGCATTTTTGCAGGTTCAAGACAGCGACCAAGAATTGAAGGGCTGTGCGTTCCGGTTTTGGACGACACAAAATGGCAAACTCGTTAGACGAGTGCCTGGGGAAAAGTTCCTTCATGGTTGCTATGGGAAGGAGAGGGCCATTGACCAAACCCTCCTGAGGGAGATGAAAGCCCTCAACGACCGTATTAAGGGTGACGACGATGCGTGGGTTCAAACAGACAAGTGGCCAACACTGTTTTGTAGTAGGCGTAGCCGCAATAACAGAGATTATCTGCGTGAAAAATGGATGACACTCCATTGAATGCCAGGGTAATTCAGCGAAGGCCAAGAGACCTCGCACATGCAAGAACTCGCTTACATCCGGAGCGAGTCCAGCACGGAAGGTGACAATGTTTGCATAGCTTCCATGACGCACGCGACAACACACAAAAGCACAATAACACAGAATACACTAGCACACACGAATACAATAGCAAAAATCAGCATAAAGAATAGGATTAAGTAAGAACACTGGAAGAATCATACGAAAGGAAACCTAATCATCACACACTGTTGGAAATATACATGTATAATGGCGACATGCATGCATTAACAGAATCGGAGAGACAGAAGGTGAGTACTTATCATGTTTAGTTAAGAAAACTTACAAGATTACGGTAAACCAGAATTACGTAGAGAGGACAAGGACGTCGAGGTAGAAGAGTGAGAAAAAAAATGAGTGAAAAATACAGATCACGTCTCATGGGGAGGAAGGTGGTGGATAATAAGGACGAAGCTTCGATCCATTAATCGCTTTAGGGAGGAGGGTACCATTGAGGGTGGATAACCGAAAAGTTGCGGGTCCCACTTGTTCGGCAATTCGGTATGGACCGAACTAGCACAATTTAAACTTTCCGGTGGATCGGTTAGATTTAGCGTTATAAAAGAGCACTAATTGGTTGATGGTAAACACGGGGGTTTTAAGAAAACGATCATGAGTTCTTGCTTGTCTAAGCTGAACTTCTTCCAACACCAGAAAACTCTCGAGGCGTTGTTCATCTAGAGATCCTAAAGCCTCCAATTTGAAAGGAAATGATTCTTCCGATAGTAATTTCTGCTCTAATGCCACTCGCAGACTAGGAACCACTAGCTCCATAGGAGCAATCGCCTCCAAACCATAAGCCAACTTGAAGGGAGTTGTTCCGGTCGCCACTTTGTGCGTGGTACGATAAGCCCATAATACGACAGGTAGGAATTGGTCCCATCTCTTCGGGCAATCCAATACCAGTTTCTTTAAGATGTTCAACAGAGATTTGTTGGTGCTCTCAGCGATCCCATTCGCTCGTGGATAATATGAGAACTAAACTTATGCACAATCTAGAAGGTTTTAGTAAGCACTTGCATAAATGTGTTAGCAAAGTGTGTACCTTGATCCATCATGATTTCCAAAGGTAACCTGTAGCTCAGTGATGAGTAGCACCTCCTTTAATGTCAATCCGGGAAGACGTGAGGATGGTATGAAGACCACGAGCAAGTGGAAGCACAAGTGCGTGAGTGAGAAGCACACAAGCATGCACACACATACACGCACACGCGCACATACGGCAAGAACAAAGAGAGTAAGACAATGGAATCACTTCTATTGCAACCAAGTTCTCATACAAGCTCAAACAAGAAGCTCTCCCAAAAATGAGCTCTCTAGCTCTATTTATAGTTTTTGACTAGCTTTGGCCCTGTCCAGACCTAGTGTCCGGCCTAGTTAAAAATTAGGTTCCAGGGCTTATTTGAGGGCTCAAACGAGATCTAAAAATTATGAAAATTGGCAGGCAACTACTTCTAAGGCTCCCCAAGCTCGAGGACTCCTCGGCTTGTACAAAATGGAGCTACAAAAAGGTGAAATGATATTTACAAGGGTTTTTAGTGATGAGAATCACTTAAAAATGATGTAAGGGTTTTGAAAAAAATGAAGGGTTGCCTTAGTGCTAGATCTGCATGTGTGTCCGTACTTGCTTCTTCCCGTATACTGTCAACACTCTCCCCCCCCTAGGGTCTGTCACCTCTGACAGACCTCTGCTCTACTGTTTGATCGATGTACTTCTGCAGGAGGTCGGTTGCCAATTCTTGTTCTTTTATACGTAGTCCCCGGACCAAGTCTCTCTGGAGGGCATCCCAATTGACTGCTCCCGGCACCTCAGGGTGTGGTGTGGTGTAGAGCTCTGAGTGCATGGTTTGTTCACACGCAAATAGATGTAGCAGGTGGGTTGGGCGTGGTGCGAACACTTCTGAGTGTGACTCCCAAAACCCCGTGGTGAACATATCATCGAAAGTTTGCTTATAGCAGGCAGGGAGATATCTGATGCGTGCGTGCCATGCATAAGTAACTCGTATGCTTGGGGTTGTGCTCATATCATACAGGAGGTCATAATTGCCATTGATGAAGCCAGGAATCGGAGGCTGAATGTTACATACGTTGCGGAAGGTTTTGAGCACAACCTGCATCATATCAAATATCTTGAGTAGCATCTGTGCAGCTACATCTGGCATGGAGTGGAGGCGTGGCAGCCAATATCGAATGGTAGCCATCATGTACGCTGTTGTAGGTGGGCCTGTCGGTGGTGCGATTTTGGGGTAGTTCAGCCACTGTTTGCGATTCACGTTGTTCTGGACCTTGATGGCGAATGCTGTCTAGGAACGTCTTCTTTGTACCGGTCCAAAGCATGGGTTATATTTCAGATGCATGGGAGCATGATCCCATGTTCGTAACATTTCCGGATAGGTCTCCAATAACTTTTGCCTCCATATGGGCTGGAATATGGCCCCTTTTTTGGCTGCCTCTGGGATGTCCTCGGGTTCGAACTGTGTTGCGAAAGAGGGATACTTGTTGGTTATGCGTTTGATCTCAGCATTGTAGTCCGCCAACAATACAAAATAAGGTTTATATTGTAACTCTGAGCTAGTTATCAATCGCCTAGGAGCCAAGTTCGAGAAATATTCAGACTTGAGTATGGTCTCCTCTATGGCTTTCATGGCTAGCATCTGAGTTGCAACACGCTCTTCGTGAGTGTGACCCATCTCCTCTACCTGCTTCATCCATGCCGACGGGGGTTCCTCATATGTGTCCTGGCATTCCTCCGTAATTCTGCCTCCTGGAAGGGGTTGAGGCTCGTAATTGTCTTCAATTGTCTCCTCCACTGGAATGACTACTGTGTCTTCTTCTATGGTTTGATCAGGTGGAGAGGGAGGTCGTTCATACTGTAACAATTTAATTTTTAGTTCTGCCACCTGTTGCCGTAGCTCAAGTACCTCATTGGTTACTGATAATTCTGGCTCTGGTGAGGTTGCAGCGTTGGCCATCTCTTTAGGTTCTTGTTGGTGTGGTGCAGGCACTTGGGCTTTCTGTAGGTCTTTGACTTGGTCAGCAAGCTGATCATGAGCTTCTAAGAGAGTGGCATAGGTTTCTAATATTTGTTGTATATTCTCTGAGGGGATGGCTTGGAATTTAGCAGGGTCGATGGGTGCCCCTGGAGTATTTTCCATGGCTGCTTTGAGGTTGTCTTGATTTTGTTGCTGTAGTCTTTTGTTTTCTTCTTGGGCAGCCGCTAAATGGCGTCGGAGTAGAGCCATGTTTCGTTGTAGTCTAGCATTACGGGCTAGCTGATCTCTAAGTTGTTCTTCCGTTGCCCTACTCTTCTCTGTATGTGTGGACTCGAGCTTCACTTGATATTGTTGGAGGGTGGTCACCTCCTGCTGTAACTCCGTATTAGACAACTCCAAGGCAGTGACACGTGCCTGGAGGTGGGATGACAATGTACAGAGCTCCTTATTGTTTTCTTCTAATAACCTGTATTCCTGTTTAAGTTGGGCAGCAGCTTCGAGCATGGTGTTGAGTGCATGACTAAATGAGGTGGGTGCAGGGGTGAGGGTGGAAGATGCAAGGGGTCGGGAGATGGGAAAGGGAAAAGTGGATGCTGTGCCTACAGTGTTTGGAAATGGCGACGTAAGTGAAAGGACACGTGGTGATGTTGGAATAACGGTGGTGGTGGGTGATCCTGTGGATGGTGAGATGTCCATGGGATCGGACGTGAGAGTGTGTGATTCGTGAACGGTGAATACAAGAATGGTGGGTGGTGTGATAGTGGTGGCAGTGAATGTAGGGGAGTGGGGTTGGGAAAGGGACTTTTTATTATAATTATCCACCTGCTGGAGTATATTTACAAGGTTCGTCCAGAATGACGGTTGTGTGACTTGGGTTGAGCATGAGGCGGTTACTAGGGAAGTGGTGGATAGGGTTTGGGTGTGGGTGAATGGAAAAGGATGGGATGAGTGCTGGCTAGTGGCAAGTGGTTGTCCAAGGGCTGGAAGATAGGAAGGGTGACCTATTATGGTTTGATCGGTGGCAGGATGACCGGTGTGAGGTTCAAAATTTAGGGTGGAAGTGATGGATGTGGGTAAAGGGAAGGATGTAAAAACAGAGGTGTGTACAATGGTTTCATGATGGGTGGACATCGTTTGTTCAAAAAGGCTAGTGGAGAAGGGTTCTGAGGGTCGAATGGAAGGTGACGGTGGAGATGGTACCTGAGTAATTACCTCTTGTTCGTCAGCGGGACTTGGGCTCGTCATGTGAACATCCTCTGAAATGGTGGTAGGCAAGGCAGTAGAGACTTCCATTTGAATCATTTTCCCTCGTCGTGGCCGTGTATCAATCCTTCGTTGATCATAGATAGGGTTTTCCTGATAGACCATTGTCCTCAATGCTTCCCCGATCCCACATGTCTCTGCCAATAGATTCAATGATTCCACAAAATGTGAGTCGACATTCTCGGTTTGAAGCATCTGGTTCACTAGAGCTCTGTTCGCCTCTTCTGTCATCTTATGCCTTCTCTGTACCTGCTTGATTGTCTTGTACAGCCGTCTGAGTTGTGCTGTGTAGGCAGGGGCCTCCTCTTCACTGTCTTCTGGTTCATTTCTTTGTGCACCTTCCTGAATTTGAGTGTTTGGGTCATGAGGATGTTGTGCCACTTCTTCCCCATGTACTCTGCTTGTCTCGCCCCGTGGTTGTTCTCTTTGGACGGATGCTCCCGGATCAACATTGTCAGGGGAATCTTCACTGTCTGATAGGGGGACCGTCTGCAGGAATCTTTCAAAATCGAAGTTTGGATCTTCTATGAAGGTGGCCATAGATGCAAACTCTGCATCGGTAGGTAGTGGAGGGGCGGATGGAATGGGTTGTACCACCTCCCCAGCTTGAACTCCTTGAAGATGGATCGTGAAAGGTGTGACCTGAGCTTCTGGTCGGGGAGAAGCTTCGGTCGTGGCTTCTTGAGGGATCGTTACCTGGGAGAGCGATCCACGCATTCGTTTTGCAGGCTGGCTCCCTGACTTCCGCCCTTTGAACAGCTCCAGTTGTGTATACTTTAGGGCTCGGGCAACTGGCACATCATATGCAAGACATCTGTAGATGATTCTTGTAAGCGCACAACAGCCATGTAGAGTAGGCTTCCTCACACCCCGCTTGCCTGCCTCATACACTTGGTCCAAGATCCATACAGGCATCTTAATGGGCAAGCTTCCAATCTCTGCTAGGTATAACCCATACCATATCTTCTTGTGAGGTTGGGTGAAACGGTCCTGAGCTGGGAATGCGAAGTGTTGGAGACACATCCGCAAAGGTATGGCAATGTTGGGGGTGAGGGCGCACATTTCTTTTAGCTTCTTGATTCTATTGCTTTTCATCGACTCAGGTATCAAGGGGTCGCGGTCAGAAGGTACATGCGTGCCATACATCTGAAGTGCTTCCCTGATTAAAGTAACATTCAATTCAAACTTCCTCATTTCCTCCAGATTTGACAGTGAGGGCACCCAGAATGTGCTTGAATGATCTTTATCCCCTGTCGGCTTCAGTGTGGCAATTAGGTAGTAGCACCTGAGGAAATCGGGTTTAGGCAGAGCTGCACTAAAATATGTTTGTAATCCTGCTTTTTGCAAGATATCTTGAAGTGGAGCTGCATTTTGCAATGCTTCGAATTCTCGTGAGAAGAACTGGAAGGTCCACCACACTCCTCCACATTCCATCTTGGACTCCGAGATATGATCCGCGTCCCCCAAATCTCCTGGCATCTCATTGAACCAGTGAGAATGCCCCTTTACTCTTTCGGTTAGGCCATTTGGTGGATCTGGGATAGGAATCCTCCGCACATTCACAAACTCTTCAGGCCGAGCTGTTGGTGGGGCCTCCACTGGCATGGCATCCCAATTGATTGGAGCACCAGAGCCTGCCTGAGAGCTTGTGCCTGCCGCTGTTGCCATGAGAGTAGGTTGCTTATCTGCTGGAAGAAGAAAGGCACATTGGTGTTGCATAGGAAACAAGATGTAATGGTGTTCCCTTCACAATACTAACATGACAATCCCGGAGATCAGTGGTTAGTGGTGAAGTGTTTGTGATAGGTGTGAGTGGTGATTAAAGGTCAGTGTCATCCTAGATGCATACTTTGGTTATGCAATGGGCTCGGAATGCTCCTCTGTTAGTGTGGACGGCTTTATAGAATTGGGTCAGGGGATTTAGTACATAGTTTAATTCTCCACACTTTGATAGAGGAGTCGTAGCTCTTAGAGCTAAAGACAGGTGAAGATTTCTGGATGAGAGTGTGATGTATTTGGGACCTTTTGGGTACCCATTTCCAGACATTCCTAGGGTTGATGGGAGTGGGGACAGTGAGAGGTGTAGGTATCTTTTCATTTTCTGAGTTGTTGGCCAAGAGTGCTTGTGAAAGTTGCTTCATCCTAGTGCCTGAAGGTGAAGTAATTTGGGCTCGTAAGCAAGCCTTGGGCACCCATATCTGTCTAGCATTAGGGGTGGCCTTCATTGACCGCTTAGGAACCCAAATAGAAATGGTATGCCTAGGGGTTATCCTAGGGGGCTTCTTCACTTTGTTCCTTGACGGTGAGGCTCGTTTCTTGTCTCCTTGAGAGTCTGCTATTAGAGTTGTGGGTTTCCCATCCTTGCGTATCCAGATCTGCTTCGCGCCACGAGATGCTCCGTGTTGCACAGGTTGGTGCTCCTGCCTCTTGATCAGCAGCCTCCTTCGTGTCAAGTGATGTTTGGTCTGCTCGTCTAGGATCTTCTTTGGATCAGTTAGGAACTCCTTATTGGCTCCTGTACCTTCAGTAAGATTGACACTCCTCTGCACCATAGAAGTTTGTACAAGAACAACATTGTTATCTTCATGTGGATTCCTGGAGGGACCAGGAGTGGGTACCTGTTCTATTGGTTTGAGTGTTTGATTTTCTAATTCAATCGTGAGACGGCTTTGGCCTACCCAAGCCTGAAGAAGTCCACTTCTTAGGTTGAGGTTGACTGCATGATCATAGATCCAGTCTTGGCCTAAGACAAGAGGTTCGGTCAGATCCTCGTCTTCACACACTAGCACTTTTGTTGTCATGAGGACCTCTTGTATGTAGAGGGGAAGATCCACCTCTCCCTTGCAAGGGGTTTCAACACCTCCTAATCCTATCAGATATGCTTCTAGGGGTTTTACCTCCAATTGCAGCTGCTGGCAATAAGAAAGCCGAACTGCACTTGTGGCTGCTCCTGAATCAATTAATGCTCTCACGCTTGTGCTGCTGTCTCTTTGTCCTATTTCTAGGGTCACAAAAGGTCATCGGTCCACTATCTTATGGGTACGTTCACCTGCAGTCTCACACATGGCCATGTGATAGCCTGGAGACTCTTGAGTGTCAGTCATAGGCCGATCCCTCCCTTGTCTCCTCAACTTCATTCGTCTGATACGCTCTAAGGCCTCTGCCTGTGCTTCTTCTCGAATTCGTTTTTCCTCCTCTTTACGTTGCTTAGCAGTATTGAGTCGACTTAGCATTTGCTCCGTGAGGGGTTCCTGATACAGCTTGACTCTGCATCCGCTAATATAGCTTGGGAGAACATCCCCCTCTAAAGTGGCTAGTTGTACTGCCCCACTCGTGGAGATCCTATTGATGATCATAGGTCCGTAGCCTCTCTTTTCTAGCTTTCTTGCGTGTTGTTTCAATGTGTAGACTAAAACTAGATCTCCTGCTTTCAAGCCCTTATCCTTCACATGGGCATCAAAGTATGCCTTTTGCCGTTTCTTTGCAGCATAGATGCCTGCTGCTGCTCGTAACCTCGTCTCACCTAAACGTTCTAGATCAAAGATCCTAGAGGACAACTCATGTCCATTCCACTCATGCTCTTGTGCTACTCTTAAAGCTGGAATTAGGAAATCTAATGGTAGCACCGCATTCTGTCCGAAGACCATCTGAAATGGGGTAGCATTGAGTACCGTTTTGTAAGCGACTCGGTATGCCCAAACAACATGATGAAGTTGTTTGTCCCAATCCGAGCGTTTATTATTTACAAGTTTCGTCAATACGTTACATAGGATCTTATTCGTGCTCTCGGCTTGTCCGTTAGCTTGTGGGTGATAGGGGGCAGACTTCTTATGTATCACCATGAATTCTTGAAGGAGATTTTCAATGACCTCATTCAAGAAGTGCGTTCCTCTATCACTAACCAACTCTATTGGTAACCCATATCTAGTGAATACATTTTCGAATAAGAACTTAGCCGTCGTTTGAGCATCATTCTTTGTCGTGGCTTTTACTTCCACCCACTTTGTAAGGTAATCTGTGGCTACAATAATATATTCTGCATGGGAGTTTCTAGCTGGGGGGTTGATGGGACCTACAAAGTCTATACCCCACTTTGAAAATGCACGTCCTCCCATCATTGGCCTTAAAGGCATTTCATCTTTTCTTATCGGATATTGGGCACGTTGGCATGTGTCACAACTCTTCACATAAGTATGTGCATCCATATGAAGAGTGGGCCACCAAAGTCCTGAGAATAGAATGGTCTTAATTACTCTGTCAGGCCCAAAGTGTCCACCTGCAGCACCGCTGTGTGCCGCTTCTAAGACTTTCAAATAGTCTGATTCATGAATGCACAGTCTTAGGTAACCATCCTTGCCTCTTCGATATAGGTTGTCTCCTACTAAGGCATAGTCTTGAGCCTCTTGCTCCATGCTCCGTTTTCTTGCAAGACTAGCCTGATTGGGTAATGTTCTCGATCTCATGAACTCGACCAATGGAGCACTCCAATCTGGGATTAATGACACGTGATAAAGAGTGGCATGTTCCACTGGGGGTCTCTTCTGGCACACTGGACAATTGTGGATCCACTCTTGTATTTATTTGTCCATGCTAGGCCAATACACTCCTAAACGTTTTAGATTCTGCAATGTTCGTTGTTTAGGGTAGTGATTTCCTAGCAGTCCCTCATGGGCTTGTTGCAACCAACTAGCATGTTCGTCATCCTCGACACAACAAGCTAATACGCCCTCGGCATCTTGCTTGTACATACTTCTGGCCAATATTTGATACTTTAGTGATTTTACAATTTCCTCTTTGCTTGTTTTCACATTCTTATTTGCAGGCCCGAAGGTTAGGACTAGTACCAACTTATTTGCCCATTTAGGAACAACTTCTAAATTGAACAAATAAGCATCGGGCAATTCATCAGACACTCCTTGCGGTGGCTCTCCTGAAGTGATGCGAGAAAGATGGTCTGCCCTAAGATGGGTTCTACCTTTCCTGACAACAACTTCAAAGTCGTATTCCATTAGTAAGAGGAACCATCTTACTAAGCGGCCTGTATTGCAAGGTTTATTGACCAAATATAGTAAAGCTTGATGATCAGTGAAAAACTTGAACTTATTGGCCAATAGATAGTGTCTAAACTTCTTCACAGCATATACCATACCTAGGCCTTCCCTTTCCGTTGTGGTATAATTTCGCTCAGCTGCATTGAATTGCCTACTAGCATATGCTATCGGCAAATCTAGATTTCCTTCACCGGTGGGTTGTGCTAGCACACATCCTATTGCATGATTGGAGGCGTTTACATGGACATGGAAGGGTTTGCTCCAATCCGGTGTAGTCAATATTGGTGCTGTGCACAAACGTCTTTTCAGCTCGTTGAAGGAATTCTCGCATTCTTCGTTCCACTCAAAATTTGTTAACAACCCATAAAGAGGTTTAGCTATGATGGCATACATGTGGATAAACCTACGGTAATATCCACAATGGCCCATAAAGGCTTGTACCTCTTTAACATTTCTTGGTCTTGGTAACTCTGCTATCGCTCTTACCTTGTCTTCATCTGTTGAAATTCCATTCTTAGAAACAATGTGACCTAAGATCTTACCTTGTCGTACCATGAACACACACTTCTCTGGGTTCAGACACACTCGATAATCTCTACATTTGTTGAAGATTTGTTTGAGCTCAGGGATGTGGTAACTTCTTTCTTGGGAATGAGCGCATAAATCATCCACATATACTTCTAAGCTCTTTCGCAAGAACTCTTTGAAGACATGACACATGAGCCTTTGGAATGTTGCAGGTGCATTGGTGAGCCCAAATGGCATCACACGAAATGCAAAGATTCCCCATTCTGTGGCAAAGGCCGTTTTGTGTTGATCTTCGGGGGCAATGGCTACTTGGTTGTAACCTGAAAATCCATCAAGGAAGCTATAAACTTCCTTGCCTACAACACGCTCCAATAGATGTTCGGTGATTGGAAGTGGATAACTATCTCTGATCGTAGCGGCATTAACTTTCTTAAGGTTAATGCACACTCGCAATTTCCCATTCTTCTTGGGCACTACTACGATGGGGGACACCCATTCAGTGTGCTCAATCTCGTAGATGAATCCAGCTTCAATCAGCCTGTCGATTTCCTCCTTTATTTTGGTTGCATAAGTGTCATTATATGTGTAGGGCTTTTGTTTGGTGGGCTTGGCATCAGCGGTCATCGGAATCGTATGAGAGCAAATCTCTGGATCTACTCCTTTCAAGTCTTTATAGTGCCATGCGAACACATCCCTATATTCCCTTAATAGAGCTACAAGCTCTGCTTCTTCTTTTGAACTTAGGTCATCTCCTATGTACGTACATCGTTCTTCGTTCCCTTCAATGGTCACTACAATTTTTTTGGTCTTTTCTTTATTGTCATATGCTTCTCCTATAATGGCCTCTCTCTTAGGCATTCGTACCAAAATTTTCCGGTCTTCCACTTCATATTTCTTGAAATTTTCTGGTACTTCAAACAATGATTCTTCCTCCTCTTGTTTCACTGCTTTTCCTTTCTTCCTCTTTTGACCTCCTTCACTTCCTTTCTTTGAATTTATCGTTTTAATACTCGCGAGGGGTTCTTCTTCTTTTTTGGGTTGACACTCCTATGTCTTCTAAGTAGTGTTCCTCTGAGTCAAAGTAAGTATCCATCACAATGGATTCGAGATCATCGTCATTTTCCTCTTCTTCTATGAACTCACTAGGATCACACTCTTCCAACAGGGGCCACACATGAACACTGAAATATCATAACCCTCCTCATCACAATGAGGTGTCCATTGTTCTTCATTGACTGCAATGTCCATGGTAGCTAAGATTTCTGCCCAACCATGAGGCTCAAATTCCTCATCTGGAAATATCATCGGTGTATAGGCTGGGTCTTTTATTGGTCTATCTCCTGGGGGAGCTCCTTCTTCTCTCGCTTTTAGGCGCTTTTCCTCTTCCTCTGCGACCTTGCACATCCACAAGTGAGTATCTTCATGCAGCCAGGATGGTTCAGGTGAACTTCCAGAATGCACGGAGATAGAATCTTCTTTCGCTTTGTGGATAGGATTCCACTGTAGGGGTGGTACATCTCTGAAGGTGTAATCCTTCAAATTGACCTTGGTGGTGACCCCTAAGTGCTGTAAGTACAAGGAGTTGGTGCCCCAATCCTGTACTATTTGCAATTGTCGTAGGAAGGGTCTTCCTAGGATCATCTCGTAGACATTATTTTTCTCAAAGTCACATATAGCAAATGTATGTTCAAACTCTACACCACAAGTTGTTAGAGTTATCCCTTCAAGCAATCCGAGAGGTCTTTCAAAATGACCATCTGCCATTTGAAGTTTCATTCTTGTTGGTCTTAAGGTGGGTTTGCCCCATCGCTTCCACAAGGAGGTGGTCGCAATAGCAACACCAGCACCCGAATCCACAATTGCTTTGGTTGTGTAACCTTGATAGGTGATCGGAAGATAAGTGTTACCTTCTTCACCTTCGCTCATGTCTCCTATCTTGTCGAGAGGTCTCCTACTTTTGGCATATTGGAATCAAGTTCTGGAACCTGATCCTTCATATGATTCCAGAGCTCCGGTTTGGCTTTGAGCAGCTCTTCCACAGTGAGATGACATTGAACCTTAGTGTTCTTCACAACATCAGTGTTTCTTGGAATCACTGAGTCTTCATTTCTTACCAATATTGTGGGAGCTCTGATCTGGAGAGATTCAGATTCCCATGGGCCTGTGAAATGAGGCAACTCTTGTAAAGAATTAGATTCAAAATCTAATCTCTCATCCTCTTGTTGCTCTGTTTGATCTCCATAGATAGACGGAATGTCTTGGGGAAATTGATCATGAAGATCATCAATCTCAGGAATAGGAGGGGAATCACCCTTCTCCTTGGCCCATTTCTCTTCTTGTATTTCCCGCAAGAACTCTTGGGAGTACCGTTGAATTGAAGGAGGTATTCCAGCATCCGTGGAATTAGGAACATAAGCTCCCATTGGTGGTGAGCTTCCTCTTTCAACGACTGGTTGAGCCTGTGGAGGTAAAGAAACTTGTGATTTGTTTACCAACTGCTCTAATCTTTCTAGTAAGCCTTGGAAATGCAAATCCGGCTTGACAGAGTTTGTCTGATTGAACTTTTGACTAGTTTCAAGTATAGCTTGAGCTTGTTCTACCATTTTCATGCACATTTTCATCCGTTCAATCTCTAAATCTGCTCTAGGGTAACTCTTGTCTAGGTTTGCAGCTGTTGGCCCTTCTTGAAGTCGAGCCTGGTAGGCCTTGAACATCATGTCCAAGCCTTCAGGAGTGGGATCCGCTAATACTGATCCTACTCGGGGTGGTGGGTGGGTTACGTGGGGTGTATTAGAGGGTGGAGGAATGGAGGGTGATGGGGATGGTAGCGGTGGGAATGTGTGAGAGTGCGGTTGAGATGTGATCTCTATGATTTTTGCCTTGGTTTCTCTCAAGCTTTCTTCAAGTTCGATTATCTTTTTTGCCCATTGCCTTTTCATTCTTTCACGACTATCCTTCCAGGCTCTAGTCCTTTTTTTGGTTATGCTCTCTATTTCACTCACCTCGGGGCTCTTTTCCTGACCAACACCTTGGTGTTGTTGTAGTGCCTAGGCTCTTGTGATCACCTACACAGGTGCAGTGGAAGTCACACTCCCTGTGGAGTCTACAACTAACCCAACAACATTGATAGGAGTGATTTTAGGCATGTTATTAGGGTTCTTTGGGCAATCTCGTAGGAGATGCTCTTTCCCGCAGTCTTGACAGAAACCCTGAATGGTTACTGGTTGAGGTTGTGTAGGGGCAGGCAGTGGACAATCACGTATAAGGTGATCTCCTTGACATCTGAAGCATGGTCCTCTAGGAAATGGGGGTCGTACCTGCCTAGGTTGAGGTCTAGAGTTGGGGTTTGTGAACATGACATTAGCATACTCAGGTTCCCCGCTATTTTCACTTGGGTCCTCGTAATAGTATGACTCATTATGCTCGGGTGACTGCATGTAGTAAGCATGTGGGCTATCAATATGTGTGGAGTCAAAACTATGGTCACTTGGATCACTGTCTGATAGCAATGGGGTGACTAGGACTATGGATCTATTCGGATTTTCTTCAGTAGACGCATATTTCACTGGGATCACATTGGTTGGAGTAGGGGGTTGCTGCACTAGGACTGGTTGAGGTCTCTGCTACCCTTGATAAGGTGGCTGATAAGTTTGCTGTGGTCTGTTGTATTGTTGTGATGGGTACTGATTCTGGTATCTACCATGTTGTGGGTATGGCTGAGGGTAATTTTGCCTAACAGTTTGTTTGTTATATGGGCAGTCTTGTGCAGTGTGGTTGGTGTACCTGCGCTCTATGGTGCAGTACTGGCTACTAGGATTCGCCTGGGGTTGGGCCATAATGGGACATACACTTGCCATATGGTCACCACCACAATTGTAACACCGCTTAACTGGGGCAAATCTCGGAATTTGTTTGCTAGAGACACCTAGTTTTCTGGCTACCTTCTCTGCAAGTTCCTCAATGGATGTGGATTGACCAGATGTCAGGTTACTAGAGCTATCAGAATCCTTATAGATTTTTGATAGTTCTAATTCCTCACCTAGATTGTCCTCAATGTCTATGCACATTCGCACACACTCTTCTATCGTTCTGGGGTCCTTCAGATACACATATGACCTGAGCTTGGTGCTCAACAATCCATCCAAGAACAAGGCCACTTGTTTGGCTGACGTGGGTAACTCCGGCATTGGACATCTCTCCAGGTACTGCCTAAATCTCCTTCCAGCTAGTCTGACCATCTCTTGAGGTGTTTGTTTGAAGCTATGAATTAGTGAGGAGGTCTTATGCCTGATTCCACTCTTAGAAAACTCAACGATAAATGCCTCTAAGAGCTGGTCTATGTTTCTGAAATGCCTCTCGTTTAGTGGTTGAAACCATGTAAGGGCAGTGTTCCTAAGGGTTAGACCGAAAGCATTATATTGTGTGAATAGGTCCTCTACTTGTTCAGCTTTCAATACTTGCCGAAATTCCGCCACATGGTCATAAGGGTCTCCCGTGCCATCGAAATAATTCTTCATGGACTTCACCAGTTGAGTTGGTCGCAGGGTCCTAGTGTGTTCTCTCGGCCTTGGCAAAGGAAAATCGTCAGTATTCCTTTGATTCCATGGGGTTCTATGTCTCTCAGGTTCCACTCTATTCCTTTCTGTTCCCGGTCTTTCTCTTCCCAGGGAGTTGGCAAAACTTACCTCAGGTTTGTCTCTACTTCTATCTCTTTGAGCTCCATGATCTTGGGAGGTCCCAGCTCCTTGGTGACCAAAGGACACATTAGACCTTGGTTGGGGAAAAATAAATTCACCCTTCCATGTGTAGGCATGCCTGCCATGCTCAGTGACCACAAAGATTCTTTCTGATGCATTGTCTAGGTAGGTTACTTGGCCTGGGCTATCAGGGTCTTTAAACTCATAGATTGTGAGGGCACTCACTTCCTAGGGTTGAGCAGATTTGTATCTCCAAAAAGCCTCATCGGTTTCTCGGTTTAAAAGCAGATCTATGCTTTTATTATCCTGTGGAATCCACTCTGGAGTCAGGAATCTGGTCAAGACAGATTTACCACGGGGGGTTCTCGGTTCTTTCTCTAAGTTCCCTTGCTCTATATCACCCATGTCGGTCTTTGCAATCACATTTCCAAACTCGTCTGTTCTATCAGGAAGAGTGGTGACTACATAAATAGTCCCCTCTTTATCTAGGTATGCTCCATTCTCAAACTTGACTACTCGGTGGTCTAATCCATGGGGTTGATCGGGGTTCTTAATCTGGACCACTGATCTTCTCAGCCCGTCTTCGTAGATGCGAGCACCTAGACGATTCGTCCTGATATATTCCAATTGAGTCTTGTATGGTCCTTCTGGTTTTTCTAGATAAGCCAATCCTAAACTACCTACTGGTCTTTCCATGTGATAGGACATCTCAGAATCACTTGTTTCTGATCTGGGAGTGTATGGGTAATCACTCAACTGTTGGGCCCAAGACCTGGCAGTGTGATTGACACTAGCTTCAGAAGATCTGAGGCTTTGTCTGTCTCGGCCTAAGTGTCTGCCTGATCTAAGGTTCATATGCCTGATTTATCTACCCCCTGGGACCCAAGCACACTCTCGTTGCAGGTTAATTTTGCACCAATCACTTTGTTCTTTTGAGTTGAATATTATGTTTTTGGTCTTGTCTGAAATCGCGTCGTCAGGAGTACTTAAGTGAATTTCCGCACTTGATAAGTGATCGACTCCAGTTTACCTTTTGTCCCTTAGAGTTTTCGCACTTAAGACCTACTTACCTCTTGTACTTGGTTGATTAATACTCTTGGACTTAATTCGTGCCTAACGTTGCCCTAATTAATTACCACACCTAAGTCGTACTTAGCCTAGGCTAGGAATTGACAAAGGAGGGTTGAGAGATCTTCCAACCTCAATTAGCTGGTTGACCAGACTGCTACACAAGCCCAGGAAGCCTTCTCCCAAGCTTGGTACTCACCCTTGCTAGCTTGCTTTGGATTGCCTTGAGTGCACACAAAGTTCCTGCAAGAGCTCACCAGTTAGTATAGCTCTATTACCACAAGTAATTGACAGGCACACATCAATAATTTTAGTCCCCCTGGAGTAACTCACTGTACCCCCTGAATCTGAGGACCACTTAGTTCCACCTAAAGGTCAACTTAAAAATGCATGTTCTAAAACTCCACGTATGATTCTCAACGAGCTTTCCAACGAGACCAAAATCTCATCAATCGGAGTTCGTATGGTCAAGTTATGACCATTCAGGCACTAAAGGGTCAAAACAGGCTCTTAGGGTTCAGGAGATCCCTCTCTGGTTTCTAGGTCTTTTGCCCACTTCCAAGGTTCTAAAGTTATACCAAGGTGCCTAAAATTAAGCTCAACTACCCTTCGATTCACTCAAAATTAACCCTAACTTTTCATGCGTTAAAGGCCGTGTATCACGATAGGTCGGGTCGAGGTGTCGCGATAGGTGGGAAGTGTCGCGATAGCTCGTGAGGTGTCGCGATAGGTGGAAAGTGTCGCGATAGCTCGTGAGGTGTCGCGATAGGTCGAAGTGTCGCATAGCTCGTGAGGTGTCGCGATAGGTCGAAGTGTCGCGATAGCTCGTGAGTGTCGCGATAGCTCGTGAGGTGTCGCGATAGGTCGTGAGTATCGCGATAGCTCGTGAGGTGTCGCGATAGATCGAAGTGTCGCGATAGCTCGTGAGGTGTCGCGATAGGTGGAAAGTGTCACGATAGCTCGTGAGGTGTCGCGATAGGTCGAAGTGTCGCGATAGCTCGTGAGGTGTCGCGATAGGTCGAAGTGTCGCGATAGCTCGTGAGTGTCGCGATAGGTCGTGAGGTGTCGCGATAGCTCGTGAGGTGTCGCGATAGGTCGTGAGTGTTGCGATAGCTTGTGAGGTGTCGCGATAGCTCGTGAGGTGTCGCGATAGGTCGTGAGGTGTCGCGATAGGTCGTGAGTGTCGCGATAGCTCGTGAGTGTCGCGATAGCTCGTGAGGTGTCACGATAGGTCGTGAGGTGTCGCGATAGGTCGTGAGGTGTCGTGATACCTCGAGGTGTCACGATAGCTCGGGATATGGTGAATTTTTCTGTTCTATCTAGTGATCCTGGGAGCTCTAGGCCTGCGTAGTGTCGTGGTGCACTCAGAATCGTGATTGGGTGAAATTTTCGGAGTGTCGCGATAGCTCGAGCTCAACGCCTCGGGGACTGTGCAGACAAATTCTGTACCTGCTGAGCTTGCTGGAGATGATGATGGAGCTGCCACCTGCAAGAAACATGCAAAAAACACACAAAGACAAGCACACACACTCGCTCTCTCTCAAACTCGCACACAACAAATGAGGGGAATGACAAGGAAGAGGGAATATGTAGTGGAGAAGGAGTTGGAGGTGGAGAAGGAGGTGAAGATGGAGATGGAAATGGAGAAAAATCAGAAATTTACCAACTACTTACCATTCCAACGGGTCCTCTCTACGTCTTACCATCACACGCTCGTCCTCAAAGCTCGGTCCCCGGCAACGGCGCCAAAATTTGGTGTAGCTCAGCGATGAGTAGCACCTCCTTTAATGTCAATCCGGGAAGACGTGAGGATGGTATGAAGACCACGAGCAAGTGGAAGCACAAGTGTGTGAGTGAGAAGCACACAAGCATGCACACACATACACGCACACGCGCACACACGGCAAGAACAAAGAGAGTAAGACAATGGAATCACTTCTATTGCAACCAAGTTCTCATACAAGCTCAAACTACAAGAAGCTCTCCCAAAAATGAGCTCTCTAGCTCTATTTATAGTTTTTGACTAGCTTTGGCCCTGTCCAGACCTAGTGTCCGGCCTAGTTAAAAATTAGGTTCCAGGGCTTATTTGAGGGCTCAAACGAGATCTAAAAATTATGAAAATTGGCAGGCAACTACTTCTAAGGCTCCCCAAGCTCGAGGACTCCTCGGCTTGTACAAAATGGAGCTACAAAAAGGTGAAATGATATTTACAAGGGTTTTTAGTGATGAGAATCACTTAAAAATGATGTAAGGGTTTTGAAAAAAATGAAGGGTTGCCTTAGTGCTAGATCTGCATGTGTGTCCGTACTTGCTTCTTCCCGTATACTGTCAACATAACCCATAGCAGGGAAAAATATCTTTCATCAAACATTTAACGACCACAACAACTGTGGCGGACTGTAAAGCCCAAGCTTCGGCTCACCTCGTCGCATAATCTGTGCTAGTAAGGATATATCAGTTACTGGTAACTGTTGCAAGAGGTGTAATTGGTCCAATAAAATCCAAACCCCATTTCTGGAAAGGTTCGAGAGGCAAAACACGTTGAAGCGGGAAGTAATGTCTCTGTAAAGGTTGATCAGAATGCTGACACGCATTGCACTGTTGCACATACTTACTCACATCTTGGTACATAGTAGGCCACCATAATCCACTCTGTAGAATCTTCCGGTGGGTCAGGTCCACGGCAAAACGACCTCCAACTGGGGCCAAATGAGCCATTGCGATTACTGAAGCAATTTCGTGTGGGGGAACACATCTGAGAAACACTCTCGAGTGATCCATGTAATATAACTGCCCTATAATTAATCAGAATCGTCGACTATACATCGCCAGTTTATGACGAGCAGTAGGAGAGGTTGTATTGGGAGGACATCCACTGGTGAAGAAAAGCATCAGGGTGTCATAATAGGAGGATTTGACTGGTAATGCTTGTTGATCATCCGGTACCGACTCAGTGGCATAGATAGCAGGTGTGGTATCATCAACTCCTTCCGGAAGTTCATCGAAATCCAACCGAGATAGAAAATCAACGAGTGCATGTGTGGACCCTGGTCGATGTACGACTGAATAATCAAACTCTTGAAGCAACAAGACCCATCTGGCTAGTCTTCCTCCTAAATGCTGTTGGCGAACAAGGTACACCAAAGTTGCATGATCAACATGAAAAGTGAAGCGGCATCCGAATAAATAATGCCAGAATTTCTTCACCGAATACACTAATCCGAGACATTCACGTTCAGTGACTGCGGATGCATCCACAAAGACATGAAATGGCAATTCCCAATTTGGTGCTTGTAGAATAGGAGCTTGCGTTAACAGTGACTTCAACCGGTCAAAAGAGAGTTGGCAAGCCTCGGTCCATTCAAACTGATGAGGACTACTAGTTATCAGTCCATTAAGGGGTGTGGCCAGATGAGCAAGCCACCGCAAATGTTGTCCATGCCACCGGATTTGTCCCAAGAAGAGCATTACTTCTTTGGGTGTCTCGGGAGCAGATGCCTCCAGTACGACCTTCACCTTATCTGGATCAACTTGAATTCCCTATTTTGAGATGATGTGCCCTAGCAACTTGCTGCAAGATACCGAGAACACCTATTTGTTTGGGTTTAAGCACAAACGGAATTCCAGACACTTCAAAAAATAGCACCGTAAATGGCACAAATGCGCCGAAGTATCACTAGATAAGGAGAAGTGTTGAAGCTGAAGGTCAAGGACAAAGCATAGGAGCACATCAAAGAGGTGGACACACAAGAAGAAGGAGCAAGTAGGGAGCTCCAAGAAGTGTATGTCAAATTTTCAGAAGAATCCCCTACAACAATAGTGATTTTCATCACTAAAAACCATTGTAAATACCATTTTCTATTTTTATAACTCCATTTTGTTCAAGCCAAGGAGTCATTGAGCTTGAGGAGTATTAGAAATACCATCGTACCAATTTTCATAATTTTTAGACTTCGTTTGAGCCCTCAAATAAGCCCTGGAACCTAATTTTTAACTAGGCCGGACACTAGGTCTGGACAGGGCCAAAACTACTCAAAAAACTATAAAAAGAGCTAGAGAGCTCATTTTTGAGGTTAGCTTGTTAGAGAATAGAGCTTTTGTAAGAGAACTCTTTTGCAATCAAAACTTTCCATTGTTCCTCTCTTTGATCTTACCTAGTGTGTGTGTGCGTGTATGTGTGTGCATGTTTGTGTGCTTTCACTCATGCACTTGTGCCTTCACTTGCTCGTGGTCTTCATACCGGTCCTCACGTCTCCGCGGATTGACAAGTAAAGGAGGTGGTGCTTACGCTTGAGTTACACCAAATTTTGGCGCCGTTGCCGGGGAGAGAGCTTCGAGGACGAGCGTTGTGATGGTAAGATCGTAGATTTGCGACGTTGCAAGGTTAAAAAACTGTCATTCTTGTTCATTTTCTGATTTTTCTTCTTCATCTTCATCATCATCACCATCTCCATCTTCTTCCATCTTCTTCTTCATAGAAATTTCTTGTTTATTATTGCATTTTCATCATTTTCATACCATCTTTCATGCATTATTGTGCGAGGAGGAGTTAGGAAGTGCAAGAGAGTGCAAGCGCTGTGTTTTTTCATGATTTTCTACACATACGGAGCTCGCCATTGCTCGACACTCAAAAATTCAAAGTTCCCGCCAAAAAACACGATTCTATGATGAAAATCGCGATTCTGTGAAAATTCAATTTTTTTTGAAAATTGCGATTCTCTGTTTCCCGCCTAAAAGCCTCTTGAAAAGAACACGATTTTGTGGTCATTCTCAGAATCGCGATTCTATGGTTGTGCTCAAAATCGCGATTCTCACAAATCACGATTTTCAGCCAAAAAAACACGATTCTTAGAAAATATGATTCTGTGGTTGTGCTCAAAATCGTCATTCTCTAAATTTTTGGAAACCACGATTCTCTAAGACAAAATCGCGATTCTCTAGAACTCGATTCTCTAAGATACGATTTTCAAAAACACGATTTTGTGAAAATACGATTTTGTGAAAACACGATTTTGTGAAATCACGATTTTGTGAAAACACGATTCTGTGAACCACGATTCCGTGAAAACATGATTCTCTGCTCAAAATCGCGATTCTCAAAAACACGATTCTCTGCTCAAAATCGCGATACTCACCAATCACGATTTTCAGCAAAAACACGATTTTTTGAAAAGGCGATTTTGTGGAAACACGATTCTCTGCTCAAAATCGGGATTCTCAAAAACACGATTCTCTGCTCAAAATCGCGATTCTCACAAATGACGATTTTCTGCTCAAAATCGCGATTCTCACAAATCACGATTTTCAGCCAAAAACACGATTCTCAAGGTACAAAATTGCGATTGTCTGATTTCACACAATCTCGATTTTTTGATTTCACACGATCACGATTTTCTGATTTCATAGCATCGCGATTTTCTTATTTCATAGCATCGCGATTCTTTGATTTCATAGCATCGCGATTCTTTTGAAGTTCACAAAATCGCGATTCTCTTGAAGTTCACAAAATCGCGATTCTCTTGAAGTTCACAAAATCGCGATTCTCTTGATTTCACAAAATCGCAATTCTCTTGATTTCACAAAATCGCGATTTTTTCCATAAGGTCCCGTTTGCCTGTTTTGACCCCTAGGAGCCTGATTTGACATAACTTTTTCATCCAAAGTCCATTTTTTGAGCTCTATAGCTTGTTGGAAAGCTCGTTTCGAATCAAGGGAACCAAGGGGGCTCCAAAGGATTTTGAACCATACCAAAGGGAAATTTTGGACTCTTAACCAAAGCTTATGAACCTGAGATCTGGTAGACACCTAGGCAAGGATAGACAAAGCATTAGATCTTCTCAGTCTAGTGTCAACCATACAGCTAAGTCTTGGGCACAACAACTAAGTGGTTGTCCTTACGTACTAAGCTCTGACACAAGTGACTCTGAAATGTCTTTTAGCATGGGGAAACCAGCAGGTGGCTCAGGAACTGCCCATCTACAAACACCAGAAGGTCCCTATAAGACACAATTGGAATATATTCGGACCAACCGATTAGGTGCTCGCATCTATGAGGATGGCCTGAGGCGATCAGTGGTCCAACTCAAAAATCCAGATCAACCCTTTGGACTTGAACACCCGGTGGTTAAGTTCGAAGAGGGTTCATACATTGATAAGGAAGGAACCATGTATGTGGTCACCAACCTACCAGATAGGACCGATGAGTTTGGAAATGTCATTCATGAGAATGAGATAGGAGACCTAGAACAAGGAAATGTAGGACAAGGACACCAGACTCCTAGAGGTAAGTCAGTTCTGACCAGAGTGATCACACCAGATTGGATCCCTCAAGACAGCAAAAGCATAGAACTATTCTTGAATAGAGAAACAGAGGAAGCCTTTTGGAGATTCAAGCTAGATCAACCTAGCCAATTAGGCATAGTCATCATCTATGAATTCAAAGATCCTGAGATACCAGGCAAAGTTGTGTACCTGGATAACACATCAGAGAAGATATTCTTGGTAACAGAACATGATAGACATGCATATACTTGGAAGAGTGAATTGATTTTCCCTCCACCAAGATCCAATGTTTCCCAGGGCCTCCAAGGAGTAGGATCATCCCACGCTCATGAAGCCCAGAGAGAAAGAAATAGAGAGAGGCCTGAGGTAAGTTTTGCACACCCGGTGGGCAAAAAAAAGAGCAGGATTTGAAAATGAAAGACCTGAAAGAGAGAGACATCGAGCACATAGGCAACAAAGAGATGAACATGATTTTCCATTGCCTAGACCCCGAGAGCACACAAGAACCCTTAGACCCACTCAAGTGATCAAGGCAATGAAGAATTATTTTGATGGGTCAGGAGATCCTTATGATCATGTGGCTGAGTTCAAACAAGTGTTAAGAGCTGAACAGGTTGAGGATTTGTTCACCCAGTACGAGGCATTTGGTTTGACTCTTAAGGGCACTGCCTTAGCTTGGTTTCAACCACTGAGTAGTCGCAACTATCGCGACATAGGTCAGCTGCTAGATGAATTCATTGTAGAATTTTCCAAGAGTGGTATCAGGCATAACACATCATCCTTGATCCACAATTTCAAGTAGACACCCCAAGAAACAGTGCGACTAGCAGGTAGAAGATTCAAACAGTATTTAGAGAGGTGCCCTGCTCCTGAGTTACCCACACCAGCTAAACAAGTGGCTTTGTTCTTAGATGGCTTACTAAGCACAAAGTTGAGATCATATGTGTACTTGAAAGAGCCCAGATCCATAGAAGAGTGTGTGTGGAGTCAATCGTGGAAGAACAGGTTCGAAGGCAGGTGGATCTTTCTTCTTCTCCAAAGAATCAACTAGCCACAGTAGTGATCCCACCACACAGGCAAACACAACCGTTCACGACAACTGCCACATCAAATAGAAAGACACCATTCAACAAGAAAGCAGTTCCGAGCATGAAACAGATCTGGGTACGCAAAGGAGAGCAACCACCAGCCTTGCCCCCACAAAGCCCATCCAGGCAAGCCAACGAGGCCAAAAGACGAAGGAAGCAGCTCGGACAAGCTCAATCACAAGGTATCCAACAAGTTTGGGTGCCTAAGAAATTAGCTATAGCTCAACAAGGGCGATTACAGATGTGGGTACCTAAGAAGCACTCATATCCACAACAACCTATGTTCTCCCACATGCGAAAGGTCTCAACAAAGAAGCCAAAAAGAGAAAAGGGTAAGAACCACGTATAGAGACCGAAAGAAGATCAAATCAGCTCTTCAACAATAGTAGGAAGACGTGCAAAAAATATATGGGTTTGGAAGCCAAAAGTACAAGTAGCCTACACCGAACCAAAGCGCCAACCACACTGGATACCACAGTTCAGAAAGCATCCAAAGATGAAGACGCCTGAAGTGATCTTTACAGTGCCAAATGCTGTTCTAAGATGGACCCCAATAAGGAGGATTACCTCACTTCCAGATTCAAGGGATACCTCCACCAAAGCCGGCGTCAACATCTACAAGTAACATTGAATGCCTCGACGAGCGACAACCATGTGCTTCTTGCACAACCCTGTCTTTTGCACCATTCAGGTCATGCACTTCCAAAGTATGCATTAATATAGGGCCAAATTACGCGGCCGTGCATAGACACACTTGAGAATCCCAAGCACAAGAGCACATTGACATACGTCAAATATTTTTATTGATACTAACTTTTGTCTTCTTGTTTTGTGACATTTGTTCCAAAAAAAAAAAAAAGAGAGAGAAAGAAGAAAAGCGAGAGAGAGCTTGTTCCCAGGTTTGGCTCATGAAACATGAATGAGTCATGCTTAGTTGAAGAGGGAACTGTTGATTACTGGGCATTTATTAGTTTGGATAGAAGTGTGCCTCGGCTAGCAGATGATATAATTGTTGCCTTATCTAGTAGATGTCAAGAACTTGGCATGAACATGGCATCCACAACTATGGTCTTCTCTTACCATGGTAGGAGTGAAGAGCTGGAAGGTCCGCAACTTGAGTGATGCATAACTATTGCATGTACGAGAGCATCCAGGGAGATATCTGCATGGGGTAGTTCTCGTACCCTGCAAATCTTTGTATGTAGACTGGATGAGAAGACTCCTGCTTATGGTGAGCTAGAGAGAATATGTGAAACTAAGCTTGGTGTAGTTATCGAATGTTGTTGGTCAAGGAATATAAAGAAATTCAATCCTCTGTATTTGGCAAATGATGCTTTGAAAAGAGGAGACAGGATCAGCCATTCAAAAGATCTCTTCAGTGGACCATCAAGACGGACATTCATCAACAATGTTCCATCCCAAAGGCCTAGTGTACAACACGAAGAGATGAACATCGATTGACCTTCTTCATGGTAAGAATCTTTACTTTGGAAACATTATAACCATGATAGCTTAGGAAACCTCTTCGTCGGCATACCCTTGAGCACTTAGCTCAAGACCCCCAATTTTTTGCACCATACTTCTTCCAATGCATTTTCCAAGTAAGCATGCATAGGGCTACATTACAAGGCCGTGCACAAGGCACATATTTTCCTCAACCCATGCACGAACACATTTACCCATCATTCATTATGATTTATGAGTACTTGGCATGACTACTATGAACATCATCTTTGGACGATCTGAGGTCATCAATGAAGACTCACACTGACACAGTCATGCTGGAATCCAAGGAAGAAGCACATACCAAGAGACTACAATGTGCAAAGACTCGCAGTGATAGATGCAGAACCAGACAACGAACCTTGCCACATCTGGAAGTCAGACGACTTTTGTTCATACAGAAGGGACACTTCCTCTCAAGGCACTACTTGGAATAACCACTACAACAAGGGTCTGTCAGGGACGACAGACTCGAGAGGGGGGGGAGTGTTGAAGCTGAAGGTCAAGGACAAAGCACAGGAGCACATCAAAGAGGTGGACACACAAGAAGAAGGAGCAAGTAGGGAGCTCCAAGAAGTGTATGTCAAATTTTCAGAAGAATCCCCTACAACAATAATGATTTTCATCACTAAAAACCATTGTAAATACCATTTTCTATTTTTATAACTCCATTTTGTTCAAGCCAAGGAGTCCTTGAGCTTGACGAGTATTAGAAGTACCATCGTACCAATTTTCATAATTTTTAGACTTCGTTTGAGCCCTCAAATAAGCCCTGGAACCTAATTTTTAACTAGGCCGGACACTAGGTCTGGCCAGGGCCAAAACTACTCAAAAAACTATAAAAAGAGCTATAGAGCTCATTTTTGAGGTTAGCTTGTTAGAGAATAGAGCTTTTGTAAGAGAACTCTTTTGAAATCAAAGCTTTCCATTGTTCCTCTCTTTGATCTTACCTAGTGCGCGTGTGCATGTATGTGTGTGCATGTTTGTGTGCTTTCACTCACACACTTCTGCCTTCACTTGCTCGTGGTCTTCATACCGGTCCTCACGTCTCTACGGATTGACAAGTAAAGGAGGTGGTGCTTACACTTGAGCTACAAGAATTCATCCAAGTAAACTCTCATGAATGTGGTTAGATAGAGAGAGAAAATTTCCTACATACAATGCTTAAACGTACTTGGAGCATTTCGCAGACCAAACCACATCACTGTACATGCATAAACGCCCCAATTAACTATAAATGTTGTTTTTGGAATGTCCTGCTCCGCCATTCATACTTGATTATAGCCACTATATCCATCCAAAAAGGAATACATCTCGTGACCTGCCACATCATCTAACATGGTGTCCAAAAATGGTAGAGGGAATGGATCAAGTACAGTTGCTGCATTTAATTTCCGGTAGTCCACACATATCCGTAATTGCTTATTCTTCTTAGGAACTATGACAATAGGAGAAATCCATTCCGCATGCTCGATTGGGACAATAAACCCAACTTTTAGCAATTGATCCAGTTCTACTTTGACATGGGCTGCATAGTTAGGATTCATCCTATAGCTTGGTTGTTTAATAGGCTGAGCATTTGGTTTCAGCATAACCCTATGTTGATAGATACGCGGGTCCAACCCCTTCATATCCTAGTAATCCCATGCAAACACATCAAAGAATTCTCATAGCGACTGCATCAAGTTATCCTGGAAGGTCTCTGATAGTCCGGCCTTATTTTTTACTCGTCGTGGGTTGGTTTGATCACCTAACTTGTAGGTAACCAATTGATCTTTCGGTACGTAGAATTGTCGGGGCATGGCAAAGTCATCACCTGACGGAAGCAATTGTAGTAGCATTGTATCATCCAAGGTCTGTGCTACACTTGCTTCGGGTTCACCGGTCAATGGTACTACCGTACAAGCTATCAGATTCCAGCTGTCCGCTACCGTTTGTAAGTCCACAGTTCCGAGTGCCAGCACATCCTTGTTGGCTTTGAGAAAAGCTTCCTCTTCATCATCTGAAAGACCCTCCAACATGTGTATAGGTTCGGCTACATAAGGTCATGCATGCAAGTCGCAAGGCTTCATGTCGTCCAGTGGAACAACATATTTACGGTAGTTATTCTTAAAAATCAATTCTTGCGCTGACCAATCCTGTACTACCTTTTAACCACGGTCGTCCAAAGAGTAGGTTATAGTCAAGACTGGATTCAGATAATTCCAAAACAAAAAAGGTCATTTTAAAGACGGCTCCTTGAAGAGTAATCGAAATATCCCTTACCAATCCAACCGGGTGAACTCGGGATTGATCAACCATTCATATAAAAAACTGGACAGGTTCAATTTGCATCCATCCCATCCGTTGACAAAGTACTACCATCGTAGTGTTTACCCCAGAACCTCCATCAATTAATACCTGAGTGATTTTGTAATTCTTATACCAGACCGTAATTAAGGGTACCGTATGATCCACTATCAGATCAAGTTCTGGCTGGATTGTGGTTGTCGAAAGTACACCATGTTCACCATCGGGTGTTGTCGTTCCTTTTTCTTTTTATCGTACTCGGCATTCCACCGAGTTTGTCCAAAGTTAGTTGATTGTGCTCCTCTATAATTCTTGTATCCTTGGTAAGGAGTATTTCTCATTTGCGGTGGTACGTAGTGATTGGCCGGTTGCCCTTGTTCTTGAATGATAGCATTGACAGTCGCTCTACTGTGTACCTTTGCATTATAGGGACAAATCTCCGTATTATGGTCCACATGTGGCAAATAGCATAGTACATCTGATTCAGAGCGCATGTAGAGCTAGTGTGTCCTATGTTTTTACATTTAGTACAATAAATTTGTTTCAAAGGATCCTGGTTTGAATGCTTGGATGCCTTCAACCACTCTAAATCCCCAATGAATCCACCCACTTTATTTGGTGTAAAGCCATGGCAATTACGACATCGAGGGTCATTCCTCCCACACAATGAATAATCATGATCTGTTTCAATTGGGGATTTAATCCATTTATGAACCACTGAGTAATAACGTCATCTGGTAAATTGGTATGCACTGGTGGAAACTGCCATAAATGAGTCTAAAATAGAGTGGCATAGTCTTGGACATTCTGGTGTGGCTTCTACCTATTATTCTTTAGGTAATCAAAAATTTCTGCTGGGTTTTTCTTTAATCAAAATCGTTGCAGAAAGGCATCCTTCACATCATCATACTATCGAAAATGGTTCAAGTCATACTTGGTTAACCAACAAGCAGCTTCATTGACCAAGGTTGACTGGAACATGATGGCTTTATAAGTAGAGTCTGCTGGGTAATTCAAAACTGTATAACTAATTTCAAATGTTTGCACATGCGCATTGGGATCATCTCCTAGAAAACCTCCAAATTTGTGTGCGTGACTCCGGTCGGTACCAGATGCGGTGGAATAATCTATTGTCGTTGTTGTTGTTGTTGTTGTTATTGTTGTTATTGTTGTTGGTGCTGCTGTTGGTGTTGTTGTTGTTGTTGTTGTTGTTGATGGGAACTACTCATGTTGCCTGAACTTTGGGGACTGATTTCTTGATGTTCCTTACCCATATGGTCACTTTGCCAAATTTTCGATCCAAAAATGTCTTTGAACTGATTACTTAACTCAAATTCTACCAGCCCTTTCTCAACCTTAGTATCAAAATTGGCTAGACTTGCACCTAAAAATGGTGAATGCAGTAAATTCCTGCCAAACAAAATCGCAGTATCATTGAAAAGCACCGAATTGTCACCGGAGAGCACCGAATTGTCACCAGAGAGCACCGAATTGTCACCAAAAATCACCAAATTGTCTCCAGACAATGCTGAATTGTCATCGGACATCGTCGAAATACCACCAAGAACTAACGTACTGTCTTCAGAATGTACCGGACTGTCACCGGAACACACCGGAACACACCGGATTATCCCCGCATTCTACTGAACTGCTTTTGCACAGCATCGAACCGCCATTGGAATTGCCACTTGCTTGTTAAATTGAACTTTCTACAACTGAACTTGATTGTTCTTCACTTCGACCACCAGAGGGTGTTCCTAACAAATTTGGAATTGCCCAGGGATGTGGATCACTTCCATATTTGGGATAAGATTCACCGGAACGTGTTACTGGCATATATCAAAGCATTCGTCTTCGAGCCTTAACCTTCTTCTTCAACTGGCTACTCCATTTCCCACAGACGGCGCCAGTGTTAAACTTTATTGTTTAATTTGTTATCAAATTATGGGTTCTTGGGATGGTTAGGGGTCTGTTAAAACAGAGGCCCTGTTTGTATTTTCCCAAATTCTACAGATGTGGTTCTAGGCTACTTCGCAGACTTAACATGATGAATTAGATTACTCTTCAACTACTATCTATTTGCATATTACAACATTCTTCAATACACGATAATTAACTGCGCAGTACAATGATCTTCATCGCAATACGCCTACGCGTGCTTCGTCAAGTCACCGCAATGTCGATCACTTAGTACTTGATCAATGACTTAATTAATCACCGAACTTAATTAGTAGAAAAACAGACAACATAATAAACAAAATATGGAGAATATACGTTCCGCTACACTTTTGACATTCGCCCAGACTAACAGTCTGGCGACACACCTTCTGTTTCACATACGCTTCCTTTATCAATCAAAGGGTACAACTAATGCGCTATGCCCTTTCGGTATGCGTGCGACGTTTCAGGGTTTCATATTACATTCTGGCAGCTCACACTAATTTACTCTTGAAGGCTCTTTGTCTATTTGATACACTAGTTGTCTTGTACTATTTCGCATGCTTCGGAGGTTGAACTACTATGGATGCTTTACTCTTTGAAAAAGAAGGAGGGTCTGCTTGCCTTTGCGACTGTCTTTCCATGATTGAGTCCTTCTGAATCATAGAGCTTTTGACACATACAACACCTTGTTTGTGAAGATTAGTCTTAGAGGAACTAAGAGAGTGTGTCGTGCCATGATCTGTGAGCATGCAGTTCTCTAATTCTAATGTAATGCATTGTTCATGTACCCAAACTTGAAGAAGTTGACTTTTGAGGTTCAAGTTGATTGGATGCTCATAAATCCAATCTTGACCCAAGACAAGTGGCTTTGTAAGGTCCTCACCATGACACACTAGCATTTTGACTTTCATTGGAGCATCTTGAAGGTAGATGGGAAGTTTCGCCTCGCCCAAACAAGGGGTTTCCACACCTCCCAAACCTATGAGATAGGCTTCTATGGGCTTGATGTTCAATTGTAGGTCATGGCAGTATGAAAGTCTAACTGGACTAGTTGCTGCACCTGAGTCAACCAAGGCGCTCAGAGTCCTTACACTCTTTCCTCGTCCTACCTCCACAGTCACAAAGGGGCGTCGATCAATTATGTGAGAAGTAATTATGCCCATTTTGTTGGTGCATTTTACCCAAGCCTACATGCTTGATATGATCCTCATTTGTAAGTCACATGAGTAGTCATGTGAACACCTCTTGTAAAAGAGTTCATTTTATCTCTTGTAAATGGAAAAAGAAAAAAGGAAAAGGATGGCTTACCTCATCCGTGATGTAAAAGCAAACTCATGGCTCTAACTACCTAAAACCACGAATTTTTGAGCTGAGGGAATCTCTCATAACTTTGGGGATCACTTTTAGGTGGAGCCATTCGAATTCGAATTCAAAACTCCCTCCAAGAATAGCTATAAAAGGAGCAAGAAGGAAGAGGCGATTAGCAAGCCTTGTACCTGACCACTTCATGTCATTTTGTAGAGATTGAAGAGCTTACGCCATAGCTCTATCATTCTACTCCCATTGTGCAAAGATTCATTGCCAATGTGGTTGTAATCATATGTGAATCTATACATTTGTCATTATCTACTTCTCTGTTTTGTTCTCTGCTATACTCACTCACAGCAGTATCTTCAGAAGGTCATATCTCGAGTTCTACTGAACCTTTTTCAGTGTTTAAACATGCATTGGATAGCTCGTACTGTCTAGTTCTTGCGTAAAAATTTTCATGGTCATTGAATTAATAATTTTGAAGATATCTACAATTTACGGCTCACTGGTCTATCTCTGCAGAGCCCCGAGAATGGCGGGCATGTTCCAGACTTTGTAAAAATTTGTTCTCAGTGCTCAGTTCATCATTTGAAGTGTTTTAACTTGGATTGGGAAGCTTGCTAAGTCTATTTACTATGCCCAAAAGGAATTTTTCAAATTCCTACCAGGTTGAGAGCACTATTTATTTTTTCAGCAGGTGTATGTCCAAAAATAGCAAGTTTTGGGAGCTAGTCATTTCGCAACTAGTCTATCTTGACTTAAACTTTCGGGATACATGTTCCAAATTACTTGGCTGATATTTTGGTGGATTTATGAAGCCCAAAGGGTCTACTAATCAACTCTGAAGTTTGAGTTGGCTGGTGTGAAGCTAGTTGTAGCAGCACCTACTCATCTTTGGATTGCATCCACCATCTCTCTTCATAGTGGTATCAGAGCATAGTCAAGCAACATGGGAGATGGATTTCCATCAACAATTGACAAATTGGATCGAAACAACTACCCGGCATGGTCTCTAAGGATGGAGGCTTACCTTCAAGGGAGGAATCTATATGGATTCATATCCAGAGATGAAGCAATGCCAACCATGAGGAACAAAGGGCAACCATCACATGAAGAAGTGGAAGGACTTTCAAATTGGTCTTCGAAGGATGCACTTGCAAGGTCCTATATTCTAAACTCAATCTCTGATTTTCTTTTACCTCATGTCAAGGGATGCAAGACATCAAGAGAGACCTGGAATGCACTTGCTTCTTTCTTCTCTTCCAACACTCGAGCAAGGAAGAACCAATTGTGGATGGAGTTCACAACAATGAAGAAAAGCCCAAAGCAAAATGTGACTGATTATTTCACAAAGATGAAGGAGATTTCCGACCAACTTGGAAGCATTGGAGAGGTAATTGAAGAGGAGCAAATCATTAGAAAAATCATAAATGGAATCAAAGCAGACGACAAGTGGGAGTCATTCACAATAGCCATGGATTTATACATGGATATGCATGTACACGACCTCAACACACTCATGGGCCAACTCTTCACTCATGAAGCAAAGATTAGCAAAGGTGGTGAGTCCTCAAGAGGTAATCAAACTTTTGCCTTATATTCTGATAAAGATAAGGTCAATGACAAGTCAAAGAATAGGAAGAATGAAGATGAAGGAAGCTCTTTCCAAGCAAACTTTGCAGGTAGAGGAAGAGCTAGAGGAAGAGGCAAACGTGGAAAGCAAGGTAGGGGAGATTCCAATCATCTCAACCTTGCAATATATGTGGCTTATCTAATCATACTACAGAAGAATGTTTCAGGAACCCGAGGAACTCAAGAGGAAAAGGATTCAATAGAGGTGGCTATGGATCAAATAGAGGGAGGTACAATGGAGGCTACAACAACAACTACTACAACAACAATTACAACAACAACAACTATCAAAGTGTCCATAGAGGAAGAAGAGATTACAATAACTATGCAGAGGACCAAAGTCAAGAAGATTCATTATTGATTATGAATCTATCAGTAAAGAATGGTAAGGATGATGATCACATATGTTACATTGACTCGGGATGCTCAAACCATGTAGCAGGAAATGTGGCTTTACTTTCTGATTTGGAAGATCCTCATAACAAGCATGAAGTGCAGACAGGAGATGACACAAAGCACTTAGTGGAGAAGATAGGTAATGTGAAGACATCAGATGGGAATATGAACCTCTTAAGCAAAGTCTTGTATGTCCCTACAATTACCAAAAATTTAATAAGTGTCGGATAGATTGTTGAAAAAGGATTACAGGTTAGATTCAATTGATTTGGAGCATATGTTGAAGACCCAAGGCAAGGCTTTAGAAGGATTGCCAAAGGAGAAAAGACAGGAAGGCTTTTCACTTTTGAAGTGGAAGATACAAGGAACATAGCTTTGTTTAGCTATGGATCTCAAACTCTTACAGAGTTGGAGATATGGCACAAAAGGCTTGCTCACATTGGTGAGAGGACACTCAAACAAATTTGCATGGACCAAAGTGTACTTGGTTTGCCTAATATCACAAGGCAACACATGATTTACAAGTGTGAAGCTTGTCAACTCGACAAGGCTCATAGACAACCTTTCAATAAGAAAGGATATATGTATCAAAATCCTTTGGATCTAGTGCACACGGATGTGTGGGGTCCAAGTAAGGAGCCATCTATATCAGGCTCAAGATATTATGTGTCTTTCATAGATGATTGTAGCAGGTGGACCATTCTATTTTTCATGAAGCACAAGGATGAAGTGTTTAATTGCTTTAAGAAGTATATTGCTCTTGTTGAAAACCAAACAGGTAGGACTTTGAAAAGACTCAGATTGGATGGTGGAGGAGAATACTTCTCTTCTGAATTTGATGCCTTCTTGCATGAAAGAGGCATTAAAAGGGAAGTCACTACAAGGTATACACCCGAACTCAATGGTGTAGCAGAGAGGAGGAACAGAGCTATTGTCGAAGCTGCAAGGTCCATGCTCAACCAAAAGGGATTGCCAAACTACCTATGGGCAGAGGCTGTGTCTACAGCCACATATCTCATAAATAGACATCCATCTAAGTCACTAGATGGAACCACTCCATATGAAGTGTGGAATGGAAGAAGACCTAGTCTAGAGCATTGCAAAATCTTTGGATGCTTAGCCTATGCTCACATTCCTTCTCAAGTAAGAGGGAAATTGGATCCCAAGGCAAAGAAGTGTGTATTCATTGGTTATGATCAAAACCAAAAAGGATATAGATTGTACAATCCAACCAATAAAGGATTTTCTGTGAGTAGAGATGTAATTTTTTATGAAAACAAATCATGGTTTGATGATGACAGGAAAGTGAAGTTGTCGTATGACTTGGATGAAGACTTTCCATCACTTCAACCAAAGGAACCAAAGCAGCTTGAAGAAAGTGATTCGGAGATTGACCTAGAAGACTTGGAAAGACTAAAGCTATGGAAGAACAAAGGTAAAGCAAAGATGCAGGATGCTACATATAGACCCAAGAGCTCACATCAACCACTTAGAAGGTCTTCAAGGGAGAAGAAGAAACCAGAGAGGTTTGGTTATGATACTTCTTTGGTCACGAAGCACTCAATATACATTGCAAAGGATTCAACCAATGAAGAACCTACCACATTCGAAGAAGCACAAAGCAAGAAAGCTTGGAGAGATGCAATGGATGAAGAAATGGAAGCCTTGAAGGAGAATGACACTTGGGAGCTTGTACCTAACAAGCAATCTATGAAGGTAATTGGATCTCGATGGATATACAAAATCAAGAGGAATCCAGATGGAAGCATAAATAGACACAAAGCAAGGTTAGTTGCTAAAGGGTTTGCTCAAACCCATGGTATTGATTATGAGGAGACTTTCTCTCTTGTTGCAAAAATGCCTACAATTAGGGTTCTCATTAGTCTTGCTGCATCTAGAAATTGGAATCTCTATCAACTTGATGTAAAGAATGCTTTCTTGAATGGATGGATTTCTGAGGAAGTGTATATGGCACAACCTCCTGGATATGAGGATGCACATCATCCTAACTATGTACGCAAACTAAAGAAAGCTTTGTATGGATTGAAGCAAGCTCCAAGAGCTTGGAATTTCAGATTGGTGACTTATTTGCAGGACCAAGGATTCAAAGCTAGCAAGGCGGATAGCTCTTTGTTCATAAAGAGGAATGGATCTGAAGTGATCTATTTATGTGTATATTTTGATGATATTATTATCACAGGTAATGATCTTGAAGGAATCAAACAGGTAAAGAGTCAAATGAAGGAGGAGTTCAAAATAAGTGACCTTGGACCACTCACTTATTTTCTTGGATTGGAGTTGATCTACACGGATTCAGGTATATACATCACACAAAGGAAGTATGTTCATGACATGCTCGTCAAGTTCAAGATGGAAAATACCAAGTGTGCACGTACACCTATGGAGCAAAATCATAAGCTTAATGCTTATGAAGGAGAGCCAATTGAAGACATCACAAGCTATCAAAGCTTGGTTGGAAGTTTGAACTATGCAACACTCACAAGGGTGGATATATGCTATAGTGTTAGCATATTGAGTCAGTTTATGCATAAGCCGAGAAGACCACATATGGAAGCGGCCAAGAGAGTCCTCAAGTACCTAAAGGGGACCATGAATGAAGGTTTGTTTTATTCATTTACTTCAGATATTGACCTAAAGGTCTACTCAGATGCAGATTGGGCTGGATCTAGAGATGATAGAAGAAGCACATCCGGTTATATATCATTTGCAGGTTCAAAAAATCATTTCTTGGTCATCGAAGAAGCAACCAACCGTGGCATTATCTTCTACCGAAGCCGAATATAGAGGTTTGGCTAATGCAACTCAAGAAATCATGTGGTTAAAGTCTTTGTACATAGATCTTGGACTTCATTCTTCAACACCTCACATTTTTGGTGACAACACAAGCTAACTACATCTACTAGCTAATCCGGTATACCATGCTAGAACCAAGCATATTGAAGTCCACTACGATTATGTAAGGGAGAAGCTAATGAGCAAGGATATTCAACTATCCTATGTCTCTACAGATATGCAATGTGCAGACATGTTGACTAAAGCTCTTGATGGTACAAAGTTAAGTAGATTCAAGTTGATGATTGGCTTGCAGGAAATCAACGACAATTGAAGACTTATACCCAAGCCTACATGCTTGATATGATCCTCATTTGTAAGTCACATGAGTAGTCATGTGAACACCTCTTGTAAAAGAGTTCATTTTATCTCTTGTAAATGGAAAAAGAAAAAAGGAAAAGGATGGCTTACCTCATCCATGATGTAAAAGCAAATTCATGGCTCTAACTACCTAAAACCATGAATTTTGGAGCTGAGGGAATCTATCCTAACTTTGGGGATCACTTTTAGGTGGAGCCATTCGAATTCGAATTCAAAACTCCCTCCAAGAATAGCTATAAAAGGAGCAAGAAGGAAGAGGCGATTAGCAAGCCTTGTACGTGACCACTTCATGCCATTTTGTAGAGATTGAAGAGCTTACTCCATAGCTCTATCATTCTACTCCCATTGTGCAAAGATTTATTGCCAATGTGGTTGTAATCATATGTGAATCTATACATTTGTCATTATCTATTTCTCTGTTTTGTTCTCTACTATACTCACTCAGAGCAGTACCTTCAGAAGGTCATATCTCGAGTTCTACTGAATCTTTTTTAGTTTTTTAATGTGCGTTGCATAGCTCTGATTGTCTAGTTTCTGCCTATAAATTTTCATGGTCATTGGATTAATAGTTTTGAAGATATCTGCAATTTACTGCTCACTAGTCTATCTCTGCAGAGCCCCGAGAATGGCGGGCATGTTCCAAACTTTTTAAAACTTTGTTCTCAGTGCTCAATTCATCATTTGAAGTGTTTTAACTTGGATTGGGAAGCTTGCTTAGTCTATTTGCTATGCCTGAAAGGAATTTTTCTAATTCCTACCAGGTTGAGAGCACTGTTCATTTTTTCCAGCAGGTGTATGTCCAAAAATAGCAAGTTTTGGGAGCTAGTCATTTCGCAACTAGTCTATCTTGACTTAAAATTTTGGGATACATGTTCCAAAGTACTTGGCTGATATTTTGGTGGATTTAGGAAGCTCAAAGGGTCTACTAATCAACTCTGAAGTCTCAGTTGGCTGGTGTGAAGGTGGTTGTAGCAGAACCTACTCATCCTTGGATTGCAACCACCATCTCTCTTCACACGATTTTTGGCACATGTCCATGTGATATTTTGGGGCTTTTGGGTTGACATCTAGGCCTAGTCACCTTAACTTATTTTGCCTAATGCACTCTCTAGCATCTGCCTGTGCTTCTTCTCTGACCCTCAACTCTTCTTTGTTTCGCTTCTTAGCAGTGTTGAATCTCATTAACATATCCTCTGTAAGAGGTTCTTGATACAGCTTGACTCGATATCCACTAATATAGTTTGGCAAGATGTCACCTTCTAGAGTGGCCAATTGAACCACACCGCTAGTGGAAATTCTATTAATGATCATGGGTCCATATCTTCGTTTCTCCAATTTGCGGGCATGCTGCTTTAGTGTATAAATGAACACTAGATCTCCTTCTTTCAATCCTTTATCCTTGATGTGTGCATCAAAGTATGCCTTTTGTATTTTCTTTGTAGCATAGATGCCTGCTATCGCTCGTAGCCTCATCTCACCTGAGCGTTCTAGATCAAAGATCCTAGAGGACAATTCATGTCCATTCCACTCATGCTCTTGTGCTACTTTTAAAGTTGGGATTAGGAAGTCTAATGGTAGTGCAACATTCTGTCCGAAGACCATCTGAAATGGGGTGGCATTGAGTACCATTTTGTAGGAAACTCAATAAGCCCAAATAGCATGATGAAGTTGTTTGTCCCAATTAGAGCGTTTATTATCTACCAGTTTTGTCAACACATTACATAGGATCTTATTTGTGCTCTCGGCTTGTTTGTTAGCTTGTGGATGATAGGGGGCGGACCTCTTACGAATTACCAAGAATTCTTGGAGAAGGTTTTCAATAGCTTCATTCAAGAAGTGCCTACCTCTATCACTTACTAACTCTATTGGTAACCCATATCTAGTGAACACGTTCTCAAATAAGAACTTAGCCATCGTTTGAGCATCATTCTTTGTCATGGCTTTGACTTCTACCCATTTTGTAAGGTATTATGTGGCTACAATAATGTATTCTGCATGGGAGTTCCTAGCCGGGGGGTTAATAGGACCTACAAAGTCGATACCCCACTTTGAGAATGCACATCCTTCCATCATTGGCCTCAAAGGCATCTCGTCTTTTCTAATTGGATATTGTGCACGTTGGCATGTGTCACATTTTTGCACATAAGTATGTGCATCCATGTGAAGAGTGGGCCACCAAAGTCCAGAGAATAGAATGGTCTTAATTACTCTGTCAGGCCCAAAGTGTCCACCTGCAACACCACTGTGTGCAGTTTCTAAAACTTTTTCAAGTAGCCTGATTCATGAACACACAGTCTTAAATAACCATCTTTGCCTCTACGATATAGGTTGTCTCCTACTAAGGCATAGTCCTGAGCCTCTTGCTCCATGCTCTATTTTCTTGCTAGACTAGTCTCATTGGGTAATGTTCTCGATCTCATGAATTCTACCAATGGAGTGCTCCATTCTAGAATTAAGGATACGTGATAAAGAGTCGCATGCTCCACTAGGGGTCTCTCCTGGCACAGTGGACAATGCTTAATCCACTCATGTATTTCTTTGTCCATGCTAGGCCAATACACTCCTAAACATTTTAGATTTTGCAATGTTCGTTGTTTAGAGTAGTGATTTCCTAGCAATCCTTCATGGGCTTGTTGCAACCAACTGCTATGTTCATCATCCTCAACACAACAAGCTAATACACCCTCTGTACCTTGTTTGTACATGCTTCATGCTAAGATTTGATATTTTTGTGATTTTAGAATTTCCTCTTTGTTTGTTTTGAAATTCTTATTTGCATGTCCGAAGGTTAGGATTTGTACCAACTTATTTGACCATTTAGGAACGATTTCTCAATTGAACAGGTAAGCATCAGGTAGCTCATTAGACACTCCTTGCAGTGACTCTCCTGAGGTGATGCGAGAAAGGTGATCTGCCTTGAGGTGGGTTCTACCTTTCCTAACAACCACTTCAAAGTCATATTCCATTAGTAAGAGAAACCATCTTAGTAAGCGTCCTGTATTGCAAGGTTTATTGACCAAATATAATAAAGCTTGATGATCAGTAAAAAACTTGAACTTGTTGGCCAGTAGATAGTGTCTAAACTTCTTCAGAGCATATACCATGCCTAAACCGTCTCGCTCAGTTGTGGTATAATTTCGTTCAGCAACGTTCAATTGCCTGCTAGGATATGCTATAGGCCAATCTAGATTTCCTTCACCTGTGGGTTGTGACAGCACACATCCTATTGCATAATTGGATGCATCCACGTGGACATGGAATGGATTATTCCAATCATGAGTGGTCAATATTGGTGTTGTGCACAATCGTCTCTTCAGCTCATTGAAGGACTTTTTGCATTCATCGTTCCACTCAAAGTTTGTCAACAAGGCATAAAGAGGTTTAGCTATTATCGCATACATGTGGATAAATCTGCGATAATATCCACAATGGCCCATAAAGGCTTGTACCTCTTTAACATTCTTTGGTCTTGGAAACTCCGCTATGGCTCTTACTTTGTCTTCATCTGTTGAGATTCCATTCTTAGAAACAATATGACCTAAGATCTTACATTGGTGTACCATGATCGCGATACCAGCACTTGAGGATATGATATCAGAATGGTATCACAATACCTCAAGTGGGTATGCACGATACGATACCTCGACAAGTATCACGATACACGGGAGTTCTAGTATCGCGATACCGAATCTCAATCGGATGTGATACTTGGAGTTTTTGAGATCCAAATTCAAAATTTTTTGCAAATATGTGTACCTTATGTTCTCCTTGTGCTTCTATTGCCTGTAGACTAAAAAACTCTCACCTATTCCACGATATTGCACTCACAATACCAAATGCAGGTAGTCTCAGTCCGCACGATACCTCACTCAGTTTTTTATGTTTTAAGTGGATTTCAAGACTATTTCTTAAGTGTTTCAGCTCTGAACACCCACTATGCTTCTTGCTCGTAGCCAAAGGTGAAAAACGAGATGAATGTACAGTCGAAAGTGAAGAAAACCTGAGAAGATGAAGGTGGGGAAATGGTGGTGATGGTGAAGATGCAGATGAAGAAAACTAAAAATGGAGATTTTTTTTTTTACCTTCCAATGTTGCTACTCTACGTCTTACCGTCACATGCTCGTCCTCCAAGATCTCTCCCGACAACGGCACCAAGTTTGGTGTCACTCTAGCATAATGGTAAGTACCAACGTGAGGAGATTCACCTCATAAATGTCAATCAGTGGAGACGTGAGGACCAGTATGAAGATCGTGAGCAAGTGATGGCACAAGTGCGTGAGTGAAAGCACACAAGCATGCACACACATACACACACATGCGCACAAGGTAAGAGCAAAGAGTGGAACAATGGAAAGCTTTCATTACAAACGAAATCTCTTACAAAGCTCAAATTTACAACAAGCTAACCCCAAAAATGAGCTCCCTAGCCCTTTTTATAGGTTTTTGAGTGGTTTTGGCCCTATCGAGACCTAGTGTCTGGCCTAGTTAAAAATTAGGTTCCAGGGCTTATTTGGGGGCTCAAACGGAGTCTAAAAATTATGAAAATTGGCAGGGTGATACTTCTAATCCTCCTCAAGCTCGAGGACTCCTCGGCTTGAACAAAATGGAGTTAAAAATGGAAAATGGTATTTACAATGGTTTTTAGTGATAAAAATCACTATTTTTATAGGGATTTCTTTTGAAACTTTGACATGTGCTTCTTGGAGCTCCCTACATGCTCCTTCTTCTTGTGTGTCCACTTCTTTGATGCACTCCATGCTTTGTGCTCGACCTTGAGTGTCAACAACAAGTACCATCATCAATGAAGGTAAGAAAATATACATGTTTCCCGAAAGATGGATTCTTGAAAATACCACATACATCACTATGAACAAGCTTTTGATAGTATGTATAAGACTATCATTTGGAAATGAAGCATAATACATTTTTCCAAGAATGCAACCTTCACATGCATTATTATCAATGAACTCTACTCTTAGAAAACCAATGACCATGTTCTTTTTTGCATGTAAAGCAAACTATTGAAGTTCAAGTGACCAAAACGAGCATGCCAAAGCTTCATTTCAGCCATAAAGGAAGTATGACATTAGGAAAAAAGGTGAACCCTGGATGGGCCTTTTAGCTTAAGGAGTGATTAGTGATGGACCAATCAGAAAAGGGTGGTGGCCACAATCTATACCCTATAAAATACTAGGCTGAAGGGGGAAGAGGGGACAAGATTCCTCTACGTTCAGGGTTGTCTTCTATAGAGAGAAGAAATCTCGTAATCAGGCTGGGCCCAAAAATTCAAAATTTTTAAAAAGTTGTAAAACTCATCATAATACCATTAAATGACCTCCATATCACTTTTTAGGGTCAAAAGTGCTATTTTTGACTTCTAATTCAAAATCTGTGCATGTTTTTGAGCTAAAAAAGTGACTTTTTTCAAAATAACTCAAAAAACTCTACTTTCCCTCTTCAAACTCCCATTTTCATACCCAAAACCCAAAAAGTCAAATTTTTCACCTCTATTCCCTCCATACCATACAACAGAATTGTTGTTTCTCCTCCTACCATTCTCCCAACTTCTGCAGCAATGACAACAACTCTTACTCCCATGGAAAGCTCTAGAGCTCGTAGGAGACCAAAAGACGAAGTTCACACAATGAAGTGCCATAACATCAAAACAATGGAAGGAAGTTGGCTACCACAAGAGTTCTGCAAATGTGCATGGGTGTACATGCAACCATCTAGACTTGGTCCTCATCCTGTTCGAGATCATGGAAATTTGGATCTTCATTGGGAAGGTAAGCTCTTAGGCTTCAAGCAGCAAACACATGGTGGGATGGTTGCTATTGTACAACATGTCTTGATAGTTTCAACCATGAAGTTAGAAAACTCCAATAGAATTAGATATCCAATCCATTGTGAGTATTTCTATTTTTTCAATGCTTCCTGGTGTCAAATGTCTTAATTACTCATCTCATATGTTTTTCATTGCTACACACATATTTCCTTCTAGTTTAGTGGAAGAGCAACCACTTCATAGTCTTACAGGAACTTTCAAAGCATTACATGCAGACATTGGGGCATTAGTGTTTCCAGATGTACCTCCTGCTAAACTTATTCGTGAAAGGATCTTCTTTTACACTCACAAGTACATTGTTCCTTCCACAGATGGTGAATATGGAAGGTTGGAGATCATCAAAGTTGATTCTCTTCTTAGTTTAGAGTGGTCAAAACCTGATTTTTGGTCCATATCATCTTTCAAGCGTAAGATGGTGATGGACATAGATAACTCTTTGAAATTCACGCGAGTGTCTAGATCAATAGGTCTTCATTGGACTCTACCAATCCATTCCTTTGTTTTCATATTTCAAGGCATTCCTTTTGTAGAAACTCCTACAATGTTCCTATGTAAAGATATTACATACGAAGTAGTAGAAGGATTGTTAGGGGAAAATTGGGGTTATGTAGAAGGATTGTCAAAAGGGGCTAGATATCATTGTAGAATTGGTGACACAAGTATAGGGTTTTGCTATTTAAAACATCGCACCTCTTTGTACATTAGATTTTATTATGATCGTTGGATGTGTAAACTAGGAGAGTGGATACCTTTGCAAAGCTCGGAGGGATCTTTAGCTTCATTTGAAATTAATGTGAAGTTACCAAACAATGATATGGAGGTGGTTTTAGTTAATCAACATTGGAACTTGGCCAACTTGAGAGAGCACTTACTTATCATGGGATATGATGATCTTCATGATTTCAAATTTCGAATATGAGGGAACAAGGTAAGAGTTGTACTCCATATATAGATATATATATATATATATATATATCTTATTCTATCACTATTGTTCATGATTTGAAAATTTTTTACTCTTTTATGAATTGTCCACAGATTGGAAAGAGATTGGAAGACAAAATCAAGGTTCTTGCATATTGGAGCATGGATGGAACTGAAATTTCATTGTCATAACTCTTTTTTGTAAAGATATTGTGAAACTTGTAAACAAACCTATTTTTGCAATGAAACATTTTTCACATTTGCTTCAAGGATATTTGGGCCACATTCTACTTGTATCTGTACATTCTCAAGGTTTTTCTTGAAAGAGCATTCTTATTGTTTATTTTCTTTGATGTGATCCCAAATGTCAGAGTTTTCCTTTCCAAGACTCTTATGTTTTAATTTAAGGAAAAGTCACTTCTATGAAAAAGTGGGACCCATCACTTAAAAATTCTAGAAAAGTTATAAATAGGAGTCCTCTCTCCTCATTTCTCACTTTTGCAACTACATTGAGTGATAGAGCAGTCCGCATTTGCAAGCTATGGCTTCCACCTCTGTACCTACTAAGAGCACATGCCACAAGTTTCTAGAATTTTTGGAGGATTCAGATTATAAAGGTCAACATGACCTATATGATCTTCTCTCCAAGGTTCTTAACCTCCATGGAATCGTGCAAATGAATGCCGATGCTTTGGAGGAGCTAATTCAATATATGCAAGTTCATATATTTCGTTTCTCCATCGAAATACCACCATATGATGGAACCTGGGTTCCATGTGACCTTCTCACCTACATTCACAAAGGTGATGAGGCATTTGCAAAACGATTGAAATGGTTCCAGGTAATTGCAGAGGAAGCAGGGCACCTTCTTGATGAAACTATGCCACTTATAAGGAGATTGAATAGGAAACGCAAGATGGGTGCAAAATATCTTTCATTCATTGCTACCACAATTTTCCTTATGAATGAGGAACCAGAACCAATTCCTCATGAGATCCCTCATCTTCTTACAGGTGGTTTTGTCCATGATAAAAAGGAACCACCTCAAGAACCCTTGAATCTCCTGTTAGAGAGAGAAGCTATTGAGAAAACTTATCCTCTTGGTGTGGTGATAAGTTGAAAGAAGTGCCTAAGCCATCCACCTCTTCGGAGCCAGAAGCAACTATTCTAGAGGTGGAGATCTAAACTTTTTCAATGGTTCTTATCGAGGGACAAGAATATTTGTTTTTACATGATGTAGAGAAGGCATTCGGGCTACGGCTGGATGAATGCCTAAGTTTTTTTTGTACTTTGTCAGAGTGTCCTTTGGATAGTACCTCTGACTTGTTGGAGAAAAAGTGTTTGCCATTTGGTGACTTAGTGGCCGACACAATAAAATTGGTTTGCAATGACATACTTACAAGTGAACATCAACATATCACAGAAGAACAATTTAGTAATGCACAAGAAAGGATATTGGAATCAGAAGTTCCCACCTCACCAGTAGTAGAGTGGGATGTCCCACTCCAGCATTAATTTACATCTTCAAGAGAGAGGAGAAGAAAAAGATAGAGTTCAAGATGTAAGTATCTTCAATTCATGTCATTCATTCTTACAAACACATGCAACTACTAATCATAAAACTTTGTGTAGGAGGTGATTGAAGTCGACAAGTTTGCAGCAAGGAGTGGAGGTGATCGAGTGGTTCGTGGAGGTGGCTCATCCCTTGCAAACTACATTGGGAAACTTCCCAAAGAACATTTTGTAATTATCCATAAAGAGTTCAGTCCGCAGGGCCACTTCATGACATGGTGTCTAAAGGCCTTAAGTAAATTGCTTTGTTTATCAACCATTACATAGGGGAGTAACTGTATCTTTTTAGTTAAGAAATCCCTTGTAACTACAACCTTAGGTTCCAACTTTTGTGGAAAGTTCTTAGGTCAAATAGGTATATCTCTAGGTCTAGGAGTTAGAAATGTTGATGAAATAGCAACCTCAATTTTGACTTACACCCTACCCATGGCTTTGGAGCGTTGAAAGAGAGTCATTGAGAAACTCAAAGCCAATTGATGTAAACAATTGAATTAATATCAAATTTTCACTTTGCTTTATTTACAATTGTCTCAAGTCTTTCTTTTTTAGTATATTATCTCAAATTCTTTTGGACCTGCATGTGATGTATTAAGCATGACTTCTTTACTCTCATTTAAGGTCATGTAGGGCATTGGGAGGCCAAATAAAGTCGTGCCACAGAAACGCGGGAGAAGGCCTTGCAAAACGTTTGCAGGGCCTTCTCCCGCGTTTCTGTGGCAGGGCTTTATTTGGCCTCCCAATGCCCTAGGTGACCTTACATGAGAGTGAAACTTCACTAGATGGATATTTTCAAGAATGCAAATGTTCTAAGTTTCAAAATGCTCTGCTCATATGTTTCAAAGATGTGTTTTTCATGTATGTATTTGGAAATTCATAGTGCAAGGTATAGGGACGTCAAAATTTGTCCATGTTCAATCCTCATGAACTAGTTTACTCCTCATGATCCTCCATGTGAAAATAGTGCTTTTTTACAAAGAAATAAGCCCTGCCACAGAAACGCGAGAGAAGGCCCTGCAAAACGTTTGGGGGGCCTTCTCCCGCGTTTCTGTGGCAGGGCATGGTTTGAGCATTTAATCAATAGACAAATATCAAAATGACAAGATAAGAAAACAACCACTGATATATGAGAGATTATCACAAGAAAACACATGGAAATGTATAATGACTGCTCATGTTTCATTCTAAATAATGAGATTATAAAGAGAATAGAGGAGAAGTGCTCATGTTTCATTGAAAATGGCAATATTTACAAAAAATCTCTTGTCTGTAGAGACCAGTTACAAAACTTAGCTACGATCACCCCTAATTCTCCTAGCTAACTGTATGTCCTTCGGTTGTATAGTGACTTGCTTAGCATGGATGGCACATAGGTTGGAATCCTCAAGCATTGATATCAAATATGCTCCAGCTGCCTCTTGTAAAGCTTCTTAAGCTAGAGCTTGGATCCTTAACCCTACACAATACCTTTGTAACTCTTCTTTAACCACCCTTGCAAAGGGTCTTCTAGGTATTAGAAGCTCAGCTGTCTTTTGATAGTGCCTTATCTCTGCAAATGCCTTCGTATATCTTCTTCTTCGTTGTGGTGCTCTAGCTTGTGGTGGTGTTGGTCTTCGTTGGACATTTTTTTGTGGTCTTGGTTGGGGTGGTCTATGACAGGGTTAAAAGACTTCTTACGTTGCACGCATCTTGAGCTTTCTCCTTGTTCAGAATGTTGTTGCTCGCTTTGCTGCCTCTCTTGAACATTTGGTATGGCCCCCTGATTTGTTGGTAGAGTCTTTCCCGCTACAGTAACCCTATGATTTGTAGGTATTTCTTGGTTACCGCATGGTGGCAATGTTTGACTCTCCTCACTTGATTCTGAACATTGTTGATGTTGGTGCATTTTGCCCAAGCCTACATGCTTGATATACTTGATATTATCCTCATTTGTAAGTCACATGTGTAGTCATGTGAACACCTCTTGTAAAAGAGTTCATTTTTATCTCTTGTAATTGAAAAAAGAAAAAAGAAAGGGATGGCTTACCTCATCCATGATGTAAAAGCAATTTCGTGGCTCTAACTACCTAAAACCAAGAATTTGTGAGCTGAGGGAATATCTCCTAACTTTGGGGTCACTTTTAGGTGGAGCCATTCGAATTCGAATTCAAAACTCCCTCCAAGAATCGCTATAAAAAGAGCAAGAAGGAAGAGGCGATTAGCAAGCCTTGTACGTGACCACTTCATGTCATTTTGTAGAGGTTGAAGAGCTTACTCCATAGCTCTATCATTCTACTCCCATTGTGCAAAGATTCATTGCCAATGTGGTTGTAATCATATGTGAGTCTATACATTTGTCATTATCTACTTCTCTGTTTTGTTCTCTCCTATACTCACTCAGAGCAGTACCTTCAGAAGGTCCTATCTCGCGTTTTACTGAACCTTTTTCAGTGATTTAATGTGCATTGCATAGCCCTTACTGTCTAATTTCTACCTATAAATTTCCATGGTCATTGTATTAATAGTTTTGAAGATATCTGCAATTTACTGCTTACTGGTCTATCTCTGCAGAGCCCCAAGAATGGTGGGCATGTTCCATAAATTGATGAAAATTGTTCTCAGTGCTCAGTCCATCCTTTGAAGTGTTAAAGCACTGTTCATTTTTTCCAGCAAGTGTATGTCCAAAAATAGCAAGTTTTGGGAGCTAGTCATTTTGCAACTAGTCTGTCTTGACTTAAACTTTTGGGATACATGTTCCAAAGTACTTGGCTGATATTTTGGTGGATTTAGGAAGCTCAAAGGCTCTACTAATCAAATCTGAATTCTTAGTTGGCTGGTGTGAAGCTGGTTCTAGCAGCACCAACTCATCTTTGGGTTGCATCCACCATCTCTCTTCACAGTGGTATCAGAGCATAGTTAAGCAACATGGGAGATGGATTTCCATCAACAATTGACAAATTGGATCAAAAGAACTACCCGGCATGGTCCCTAAGGATCGAGGCTTACCTTCAAGGGAGGAATCTATACAGATTCATATCCGGAGATGAAGCAATGCCAACCATGAGGAACAAAGGACAACCATCACATGAAGAAGTGGAAGGACTTTCAAATTGGTGTTTGAAGGATGCACTTGCAAGGTCCTATAGTCTAAACTCAATCTCTGATTTTCTTTTACCTCATGTCAAGGGATGCAATACATCAAGAGAGACCTGGAATGCACTTGCTTCTTTCTTCTCTTCCAACACTCGAGCAAGGAAGAACCAATTGTGGATGGAGTTCACAACAATGAAGAAAAGCCCAAAGCAAAATGTGATTGATTATGTCACAAAGATGAAGGAGATTTCTGACCAACTTGGAAGCATTGGAGAGGTGATTGAAGAGGAGCAAATCATTAGACAAATCATAAATGGAATCAAAGCAGACAACAAGTGGGAGTCATTCACAACAGCCATGGATATATACATGGATATGCATGTACCCGACCTCAACACACTCATGGGCCAACTCTTCACTCATGAAGCAAAGATTAGGAAAGGTGGTGAGTCCTCAAGAGGTAATCAAACTTCTACCTTATATTCTGATAAAGCTAAGGTCAAGGACAAGTCAAAGAATAGGAAGAATGAAGATGAAGGTAGCTCTTTCCAAGCAAACTTTGCAGGTAGAGGAAGAGCTAGACGAAGAGGCAGAGGTGGAAAGCAAGGCAGGGGGAAATTCCAATCATCTCAACCTTCCAACATATGTGGCTTATCCAACCATACTACTGAAGAATGTTTCAGGAATCCAAGGAACTCAAGAGGAAGAGGATTCAATAGAGGTGGCTACGGATCAAATAGAGGCAGGTACAATGGAGGCTACAACAACAACTACTACAACAACAATTACAACAACAACAACTATCAAAGTGGCCATGGAGGAAGAAGAGATTACAATAACTATGCAGAGGACCAAAGTCAAGAAGATTCATTATTGATTATGAATCTATCAGTGAAGGGTAAGGATGATGATCACATATTTTACATTGACTCGGGATGTTCAAACCATGTAGCAGGAAATGTGGCTTTACTTTCTGATTTGGAAGATCCTCATAACAAGCATGAAGTGCAGACAAGAGATGACACAAAGCACTCAGTGGAGAAGATAGGTAATGTGACGACATTAGATGGGATTATGAACCTCTTAAGCAAAGTCTTGTATGTCCCTACAATTACCAAAAATTTAATAAGTGTTGGACAGATTGTTGAAAAAGGATTGCAGGTTAGATTCAATCGATTTGGAGCATATGTTGAAGACCCAAGGCAAGGCTTTCAAAGGATTGCCAAAGGAGAAAAGACAGGAAGGCTTTTCACTTTTGAAGTGGAAGATACAAAGAACATAGATTTGTTTAGCTATGGATCTCAAACTCTAACAGAGTTGGAGATATGGCACAAAAGGCTTGCTCACATTGGTGAGAGGACACTCAAACAGATTTGCAGGGACCAAAGTGTACTTGGTTTGCCTAATATCACAAGGCAGCACATGATTTATAAGTATGAAGCTTGTCAACTCGGAAAGGCTCATAGACAACCTTTCAATAAGAAAGGATATATGTATCAAAATCCTTTGGATCTAGTGCACACGGATGTGTGGGGTCCAAGTAAGGAGCCATCTATATCAGGCTCAAGATATTATGTGTCTTTCATAGATGATTGTAGCAGGTGGACCATTTTGTTTTTCATGAAGCACAAGGATGAAGTGTTTAATTGCTTTAAGAAGTATATTGCTCTTGTTGAAAACCAAATAGGTAAGACTTTGAAAGGACTCAGATCAGATGGTGGAGGAGAATACTTCTCTTCTGAATTTGATGCCTTCTTGCATGAAAGAGGCATTAAAAGGGAAGTCACTACAAGGTATACACCCGAACTCAATGGTGTAGCAGAGAGGAGAAACAGAGCTATTGTCAAAGCAGCAAGATCCATGCTCAACGAAAAGGGATTGCCAAACTACCTATGGGCAGAGACTGTGTCTATAGCCACATATCTCATAAATAGACTTCCATCTAAGTCACTAGATGGAACCACTCCATATGAAGTGTGGAATGGAAGAAGACCTAGTCTAGAGCATTGTAAAATCTTTGGATGCTTAGCCTATGCTCACATTCCTTCTCAAGTAAGAGGGAAATCGGATCCCAAGGCAGAGAAGTGTGTATTTATTGGTTATGACCAAAACCAAAAAGGATATAGATTGTACAATCCAACCAATAAAGGATTTTTTGTGAGTAGAGATGTAATTTTTGATGAAAACAAATCATGGTTTGATGATGACAGGAAAGTGAAGCTGCCATATGGCTTGGATAAAGATTTTCCATCACTTCAACCAAAGGAGCCAAAGCAGATTGAAGAAAGTGATTCAGAGATTGACCTAGAAGACTTGGAAAGACTAAAGCTATGGAAGAACAAAGGTAAAGCAAAGATGCAGGATGCTACATATGGGCCCGAGAGCTCACATCAACCACTTAGAAGGTCTTCAAGGGAGAAGAAGAAACCAGAGAGGTTTGTTTATGATACTTCTTTGGTCACAAAGCACTCAATCTACATTGCAAAGGATTCAACCAATGAAGAACCTACCACATTCGAAGAAGCACAAAGCAAGAAAGCTTGGAGAGATGCAATGGATGAAGAAATGGAAGCCTTGAAGGAGAATGACACTTGGGAGCTTGTACCTAACAAGCCATCTATGAAGGTAATTGGATCTCGATGGGTATACAAAATCAAGAGGAATCCAGATGGAAGTATAAATAGACACAAAGCAAGGTTAGTTGCTAAAGGGTTTGCTCAAACCCATGGTATTGATTATGAGGAGACTTTCTCTCCTGTTGCAAAAATGCCTACAATTAGGGTTCTCATTAGTCTTGCTGCATCTAGAAATTGGAATCTCTATCAACTTGATGTAAAGAATGCTTTCTTGAATGGATGGATTTCTGAGGAAGTGTATATGGCACAACCTCATGGATATGAGGATGCACATCATCCTAATTATGTACGCAAACTAAAGAAAACTTTGTATGGATTGAAGCAAGCTCCAAGAGCTTGGAATTTCAGATTGGTGACTTATTTGCAGGACCAAGGATTCAAAGCTAGCAAGGCGGATACCTCTTTGTTCATAAAGAGGAATGGATCTGAAGTGATCTATTTATGTGTGTATGTTGATGACATTATTATCACAGGCAATGATCTTGAAGGAATCCAACAGGTAAAGAGTCAAATGAAGGAGGAGTTCAAAATAAGTGACCTCAGATCACTCACTTATTTTCTTAGATTGGAGTTGATCTACACAGGTTCAGGTATATACATCACACAAAGGAAGTATGTCCATGACATGCTCGTCAAGTTCAAGATGGAAAATACCAAGTGTGCAGGTACACCTATGGAGCAAAATCATAAGCTTAATGCTTATGAAGGAGAGCCAATTGAAGACATCACAAGCTATCAAAGCTTGGTTGGAAGTTTGAATTATGCAACTCTCACAAGGGTGGATATATGCTATAGTGTTAGCATATTGAGTCAGTTTATGCATAAGCCGAGAAGACCACATATGGAAGCGGCCAAGAGAGTCCTCAAGTACCTAAAGGGGACCATGAATGAAGGTTTGTTTTACTCATTTACTTCAGATATTGAGCTAAAGGTCTACTCAGATGCAAATCGGGCCGGATCTAAAGATGATAGAAGAAGCACATCCGGTTATATATCATTTGCAGGTTCAAAAAATCATTTCTTGGTCATCAAAGAAGCAACCAACCGTGGCATTATCTTCTACCAAAGCCGAATATAGAGGGTTTGGCTAATGCACCTCAAGAAATCATGTGGTTAGAGTGTTTGTACACAGATCTTGGACTTCATTCTTGAACACCTCACATTTTTGGTGACAACACAAGCTCACTACATCTAGTAGCTAATCCGGTATACCATGCTAGAACCAAGCATATTGAAGTCCACTACGATTATGTAAGGGAGAAGCTAATGAGCAAGGATATTCAACTATCCTATGTCTCTACAGATATGCAATGTGCATACATGTTGACTAAAGCTCTTGATGGTACAAAGTTAAGTAGATTCAAGTTGATGATTGGCTTGCAAGAAATCAAGGACAATTGAAGACTTATTTGGAGGCCAAGCATGTTAGGCTTGAGGGGGAGCTGTTGGTGCATTTTGCCCAAGCCTACATGCTTGATATACTTTATATTATCCTCATTTGTAAGTCACATGTGTAGTCATGTGAACACCTCTTGTAAAAGAGTTCATTTTTATCTCTTGTAATTGAAAAAAGAAAAAAGAAAAGAATGGCTTACCTCATCCATGATGTAAAAGCAATTTCGTGGCTCTAACTATCTAAAAGCACGAATTTTTTAGCTGAGGCAATATCTCCTAACTTTGTGGATCACTTTTATGTGGAGCCATTCGAATTCGAATTCAAAACTCCCTCCAAGAATAGCTATAAAAAGAGCAAGAAGGAAGAGGCGATTAGCAAGCCTTGTACGTGACCACTTCATGTCATTTTGTAGAGATTGAAGAGCTTACTCCATAGCTCTATCATTGTACTCCCATTGTGCAAAGATTCATTGCCAATGTGGTTGTAATCATATGTGAATCTATACATTTGTCATTATCTACTTCTCTGTTTTGTTCTCTACTATACTCACTCAGAGCAGTACCTTCAGAAGGTCATATCTCAAGTTTTACTGATTCTTTTTCAGTGATTTAATGTGCGTTGGATAGCCATTAGTGTCGACTTTCTATCTATAAATCTTCATGTTCATTGGATAAATATTTTTGAATATATCTGCAATTTATTGCTCACTGGTCTGTCTCTACAGAGCCCCGAGAATGGTGGGCATGTTCCAGAAATTGATGAAACTTGTTCTCAGTGCTCAGTCCATCATTTGAAGTGTTTTAACTTGGATTGGGAATTTTGCTAAGTATATTTGCTATGCCCAAATGGAATTTTTCTAATTCCTACCAGATTGAGAGCACTGTTCATTTTTTCCAGCAGGTGTATGTCCAAAAATAGCAAGTTTTGGGAGCTAGTCATTTTGCAACTAGTCTGTCTTGACTTAAACTTTTGGGATACATGTTCCAAAGTACTTGGCTGATATTTTGGTGGATTTAGGAAGCTCAAAGGGTCTACTAATCAACTCTGAAGTCTCAGTTGGCTGGTGTGAAGCTGGTTGTAGCAGCACCAACTCATCTTTGGATTGCATCCACCATCTCTCTTCACAGTTGAGACACATCCTCATGCGATTCATCAAAATCGTCATCAGAAACTACCTGTCTGTGAGCACGCCCCTTCACCCTTGTCTTTGTGGGTCTCTTTGGTGATGGAGGCTCATCATATGATGATGGTGGTGATTGGGGTTGATTTACGGCCTCTTCCTTGGATTGCCCATGTTCCACTTGTTCATGCAACTGTTCACTCCCAGAGGTATGACCACCGCCTGTTTCAGGATGGGATCTAGAGCGCAAGACACTACGTCGCCTTTTGTGGTGATTCATCCATGGTGGCTTCTGAGTGCCTTGCACATAGATAGGAAAGTTAATGGGATCCTTCCTTGCAGTTTGCTTTATTCGTGCCATCCTCTATAGTGCTAGAATGTTGAAATGAGACAATGAGTCTCTTTTTATAATGTTTCACTTAAAAAGGTTCTGTTCACATCTGAATGGACAAAAAATAGTTAAAAAATTAAAAATACCTTAAAAAATTGCAAACAAGAGATTAGTGTGTAGCAAACCTTATGAATTATTCAGAAAATGCCATGAATGTATTAAATGACTTCACTTCCATGATGAACCCTATCGTGTTCTTGTAGCCCGCCATTCAACATGACGTAAAGGTCCCAATGATGACTTCCATTTTTACTAGCTAATTTGTGTTGATTAATTCTTGCAAGTTTTGCAACTTTCGACTCCTTGGCTCGTTCCATTGCATATGTCCTTGAAAATGCAGTACGATAAAACCAATATAAACATCTCTTCCATATAGTTTGATTGCATTGCACCACCACCATGTCGTGTGTTCTTGAAGTAAACACCTCTAGCCTTGTAATGTGACTTCTCCATTCCTTGTGTACTAAAAATCTCCAATGAACCATATCGATGCATAAAAAATGCTCCATGTGCAAATAAAATATGCTGAAATTATGTAAGTACATATAACACAATCTTATCAACAAGAAAATTGAAAAAATAACTTACAATGTAATGTGTAATATTGCTCTCTCCCCAAGATAGGATGAAACACTTTGCAAACTCCATTAATGTATCTTGAAACAACTGACGTTCATTTTTGTTGGAGCTATTAAGACTCATTAAGCCTACCAACTTATCTAAGCATGAACAAACCTTCTTTTGCCTATTACTAAGGTCAATTTGAGAATCATTATCAGTGCTGATCATGCACAAGTGTTTCCATAGCTCCCTGCATTCATTTTTCTTAAGGCTCACACCTCTTCTGAAAAATGTTCTTGCCTTCTTCCCTGTCATTGACACTTGTTGGAAACTATTTTGCGATTCACCAGGTTTTTTGACAACTAGAGTTACATTACCACCATGAAAACCAATCGAATTAAGCAACTCAATTTTTTGATGGCTTGTATAGATTTATCAATTGGCTTCATGGAAAATGCATATTCTATGTGGAGCTTCAATAATCTATCATATATTCTCATGAAAGCATGCAACGTGCAAAAGTGAACATTAACTAATGGAAATGGAATAATGGGATTCCAATCTTTATCTAATGTGTCACGGTTAGGTATCTCTAACATTGGACACCTTAACAAAGGTCTATCCCATTCGCTAGAAGTAGGTGCATCTATGTATTCATCTAAGCTAGATAGTACTTTTTGTCGTCCCTTTGTTACTTTATAGCCTTGGGTACAAAATGTACATGGATAACGAGCAGATGCACCTTGCTTGCAACCTAACATGCATTTGATAGTTTTTAAATCCCCACCCAAGTGCCAATCTATTTCAAAATCACCAAAGTTTTCTATGTGGAGCTTTGCACCATGAATTTGAGAAACTATTACTTTAGTGATCCATGGGGTCCTACTAAAAATCCTTGAAAGAACATCTTTGGATTCTTTAGGTACTTCAATAGCACCTAACCACCATATTTTTTTCTCGGATTGAACACTATATGTAGAGTTAGAGCTAGAGTTACTACTTTCATTAGATATGGCATTTGTCATAGCTTCATTCATGAGTGTCAAACTCAATCTCTCTAGTCGTCGTCCCTTTATGATCTAGCATTCATCTAACTTCAATATAAACTTTAATTTGGTATTACAATCTGCATAAATTACCAAAATTTTTATAACATCAAAATACAATGTATATTAAGGTAACAATAGTGGACATACCTGGTATAGTAGATTTGTAAAATCAAACCATTGCCTATTGAAGCCTCTCCAAATCCATGAATATGTTGTTGTAATTTGTGTAAGGAAATCCATTTCTAGCTGCGCTTTTCAACTCTTTTTTAGATGTAGATAAATGATAAATAGACATAGGCATAATATCCTCTATATATAAGTATCTTCCAAGAATAATAGCTATATCTTCATTGGACATTGACTTCTTAAGTGATACCTTGTAAGAAGATGGAAACATATTCTGCAATTTACCTTCTCTTTGTAATGAAAGCTTCAAAAGGTTGTACAATGCACTGTATCCTTTAGTACTAATTCCTGCTTCATCACATACCATCTGCACATCTCTAGGAGTGATAATATCTTGTAACTTTTTTGTGAAATCTTTAATCACTTGCTTCTTGATAAGGTTTCCTATTCGTGACTCTAAAATACTAACCACCTGCTTGTTGGTCAAACAAGAATTTAATAACTTGAATTGATCCTCTGTTGTTGATGAAGCACTAACATCTTCAACAAATGACCTACATAACAAGAATATATATATATATATATATATATATATATATATATATATATATATATATATATATATATATATATATATATATATACATATATATATATATATATATATATATATATATATATATATATATATATATATATATATATATATATATATATATATAAGTCTTCCAAAAAGAGAAACAAGTACAAGCCAAAGCTTATCACAAAAACTCGTCGTTTGCGTGCTCCACCACCAATTGAAAGAGAGTCAAAGGATGTTAATGATCGTCTCCTACGTCACATCCCAAGTGGAGTCTCTCTCAAGTTTTGGACAGTGTTTTTTAATTTCTCAATTGTTCTCTCCTTTTCTTCCATATGCTTTTCAAGCTCTGCAAGCTTTTCTTGTAAAGATATGATTGTGCTTTCTAAAGTGACCAACCTTGTATGATTTAGTTGATATTTTTGAATCCAATACTTAGTAATGACAGTTGAATGTGTAGATAATCGTTGACAATAACCTAAGAGCCCAACTTTACTGGCACCGATGAACTGAAGTAAATTTGAGAGGTTATGGGATGTTGGATGGTAAGAAGACATTGGATCAGGAGGGTATAATGAACCATGAGTCCAAAGATCAATATTCTTTTCTCTAGCTTCACGATGCTCATTTTGAGAGTTCACATCATTGTTGCACTGTGTATTTGGAGCAAACTCTCTGGGCACACGAACATGGATACTTGTTGATGTTGGGCATGAGGACGTCCTAATGTGAGGTTTGTAATAGTGTCAACACCATCTTTTCCAACAATTAGACAATACTGAGAAAGAGACCAGAAATTTGTTTGGAAGAGATGCTAGAGCATGATTTTCTCAGGAAAATTTTGTTTTCTTGGATGTGGATGGGTCACAGTGTGTTTTTCCACTGAGAATATCCAAAAATGATGAAATTTTGAAAAAGTCATTTTTTGGGTGAAGAGTAGTTATGGATTTGATGATGTGGCACTCTACATTTGGAGAGATTTTTTAAATATTACTTTTTCAAAAGGAAAATTAAAAACTAAACTAAAAAAAGTCACTTCTGACATATATATTAAAAAATGAGCCCTTTCAAGTAAATAAACACTAAAATTGAGACTTTGAAAAAAAAATCATTTTTTTATTTCCATACATGCTCGAGTTTGATGATGTGGAAAGTAGATTCCCTTTCTCTCTCTCTCTCTAATAGAAGAGAGAGAGGAGCCTAGTAAGGCTTAAAAAAAGCCTACTCTAGCCTACTAAAAAGTGCCCTATTAAATGCACTTTGTCCCCTTAAACAACAGCAAAATTAGGCTTAATCCCTAAAAATTAGGGATCCTTACAAGGCCCATGCAGGGCTCACCTTTTTTCCTAATGATCAACCATAGCATTTGAGGCAAACCTCTTATATGTATCCAAGCAATACAAACGATTGCATAATGTACCAAACATCATAATAATATCGCCATTGCAAAAATGATGAATTTTCCACTTATCATCAACAAATTATAATCAAGTTTTGGCAATCAAAGGAACTAGAATTACGTTCTTGTTAATATCGGGTACATACAATGCATTTTTCAAGAGTACCGCACCTCCATTTGCAACTATAAGGTCAACATATCCTACTCCAATGATAGGATCAAATGCATTTTTTGCACACACCACATGTCCTCCTTTTGGTGCATCTTTCAAAGATGCAAAAAAACCTTTTTCATGAATTTATGTTCTTTGATGCACCATTATCAACGAACCAATCCAAATCAAACTAACCCACAACCATACATTTAGAATGTAGTGATGCATCATAATGACATTTAACAATGCATGCCCAAAATTCTTGAGCCATGTTTGTTTCATCATTCTTTGCATTTGAAGAATTTTCAGAAATAGACATGCTGGATTCCTTCTTCTTTTGATTGTGATTAGCAAGCTTTCTACATTCACCAATAGTATGACTAGACTTCTAGAAATATTTCCATCTCTTCTTCTTCTACAAATTATCATCATTAGATGAGTGAGTGGAAGAGGAAGGTTGAGGCTTTGGTTTTTATTAACCCAAAACTGAACCATAAATTTTTTTTCCTTTTTGTGAAATAGCATGTGCTTATATTCCCTCAATCAAACCACTCCTATTCACTCTAGATTCTCTTATTGCAAAAGAAGAGAGACAACCTCATCAAATGCATACATATTTGAATTCCCTTTTCCAACCAAACGAAGTGTAGTTACAAAGCTTTGAAAAGGTTCTGGTAATCCTTTCTACAATGTAGACATGAATGATGCATCCAAAAATAATCTCATCTATGTTTATCAATTGCTCTTTCAAGCCCTTGATATGTGTCATATGCACATCCATAGACTCATTTTTCAGCCATACATACATCCTCAAGTTTCTTCATCAAAACTATATGCTATGGTAGTTATTAAGGAGAAAAATCTTCAATCTCCCTACTTTGCACAACTGGCACCACGCTAGTACATATCTATTAATGAATGATAGTATAAACCATACTTTATATACATGGTTGAGTATAATCTTGTTATCGAGAAGCCATGGGCAAGAAGACCACACATACCACTCAGTTTGAACCCCCCGATCTACCACTCAATGCCCAGTGAGGCAATATTTTCCAACCCAACTAGAGAAAGGAATTATTGCAAGCATATCTTGAGATGATGTATATCTGGACAAAGGTCCCATTACACTTAAAGTACAACCCGTGTTGTGGCCCTATACCTTGCCATTGTTCTTGGACCTCATTCACTATCAAACTACAAAATAATAAGCAATGCCAAGATTGGCTCAATTATCCATATTTTACACCACTATGTGGTTTCCCTACGGTTGGTTATATGATGGCTAGCATCTAACACTAGCTCCCCCATCTTCACCGCATGACCGATGTAGCTGCCCAAATGACCATCAAGATTTTCAATCTGATGTAAACGACATTTAAAATCTTCAGACGCATCAAACCCCTACATGTGTCCACCTATGTTTTGAGCATAGTAACAGTGATCTCATTTATGATATGATTACAATGCTATCACTCAAGGTGTGTTATGCTTGGCCCTATCGGATTAGGTATTTACGAGCTTGTTAAACAATAACATTTGAAGAGATGTTTACTATGGTCTTATGGGATTATCATTCAGAAGTGTTCATTGGCAGGCCTACACACGTATCTCAACTTTTTGCCTATGAATAGATGATGTACTCAACGTATTATAGACTCCCATACCATGATGAGCCTCAAGCACTTGACAGGGGAAAACTAGAAGCAGATTCAGCATGAGGTCTCCATATCTCAGAACAAACCCTCGCCAATGATCTCTTGTAGAACTACATCACCTGAGACCTACATCCAAGTTCTATCTGGGATTACAAACCCGAGAGGGAGGGGGTGTTGGCAGTGCAACTCCCAGTAGCTATAAACATAGGCACACTGGAAGCATGTGAGAAGGAAATACAAGAAGTATGCCAGACCAGACCCATTATTTTTCAAAGAAATATGTTCATTATAATTTGGTGAAATCATGAACAATGATTCTTATCACTCATGTAACATATATAATATAGAAAACCCCATTTTGTGATGAGCTACTCCATTTTGTGGAAGTTGAGGAGTCCTTGAGCTTGAGGAGCTTAGACAAAATGCTCATACCAAAGTTTGTAATTTTTAGGCTTCATTTGGACCTCCAAATGACCCTTAGAACCTAATTTTAATTAGGCTAGATACTAGGTTCGGAATCGGTCAAAACTAGTCAAAAAACCATAAAAAGAGCTAGAGAGCTCATTTTTGAGGTTAGCTAGGTTGGGTTGTGAGTAGAGAGAGCAAGAAGCTTTGTAAGAGCTATTTTGAGTAATACAAGTGTGATTCTCGCCTCACATTGTGTCTCCTCGTGTGTGTATTGTGTGTGTGTGTGCACTTGTGTGCTTCTCATCTTCACCTTCACGCACTTCACTCGTTCACGATCTTCACATCATCCTACCTCTTCTGTGGATTGACAATTAAGGAGGTGGAGCTTCTTGACGTGGTACCTACCCCGTCTAGAACAACACATGACTACCCTTTGATTATTCTTCATGTGATTGATTTATTATGTCATTGAATGCCATGATCAAATTCTTTGCAATCTTAAGTAACCAAGCTAAGTAGAAAACACGATATGCCGATGAACCTTCAAACTATTATAGTGGAAAGAAGAAAACAAAGGAAATATGAAATTTTTTAACTTTGATCATTTATTATTTTGCTTTGAGGTTCTCTCTTCCTTTTATTGTTTTTTCACTTTTTCTTTCCCTTTTTTTAATAATCTCATGTAATTAACATATATTTTTTCCCTTTCCTTTCTTTTTTTGTTTTTTTTATTTATTCTTTCTCCTTATAATCCTTCTTTTTTTAACAATGTATCTTTTGCCTATCTATCTATCAATCTACCAATCTATCTATCTATCTATCAATGTACCAATCAATCAATCAAACAATCAATCTACCGATCTATCTATCTATCTTGATGGAGAGTGTTAATCTCCAAAAGAACAAGCTATCCTTGATGTTAGAACATCCTATATCAAGAATAACTCTAAACCTTGATCAATTTTGGAAGACCAATGTCAAACTATCAAGATTTGCACTAACTGTGAAGAGAGTCACTACGCAAAAAAGTCTATTGCACATAACTCACTCATCGACTAACCAAATGTGTAACGTTTCTGATGAAACTTTGTACAACATGTTGCCTAAAGATTATGCACCATATCCAAGTTAAAACATCTCAAAAGATTCAATAGATCTTGAGAAATGATCCAAACAATCCACCTATGTCTAAAACTGTACTTCTCTACAGTCGACTTTGACACCTGTGACTTTTAATGCATAGTTCTCTTAAATTAGAAGTCATTTATTCAAATGCTTTTAGCCATAGGTAGCTTACCTTCAAACTTAAAGGATAAGTTCTTTCTTGCTCAAAACTTTACATTGTGGAAGGAGAATCGACCCAAACAATAGCATTGAATTTGCACCTGTTGCAAACTTCACTTCTTCACATTTACACATGTAAATGTTCCTACTCTCAATTCTCTTAGCTTGATCACAATTAGGATATGAAAACTTGTACATAGGTCAATCAATTATAGACTTAGACTCATACAAAAGCATTTCACAAAAGGAGTACTCAGCAAAATATTCGGTGGAATTTTTCTTCGACTCAGAAAGTTTTTTACATCTGAATGATGAGAGAGATCTTCTTCACTTATAAAGTGTCTAATGACTCTTACAACTTCTAATTCTTCTCATCTCATGCTCTCTCATAATGGCCCCGACTTTCTACTTGTATATATAGGCTTATATGTACAAGCTCATGACCATAACAAAAGTATAAGTGAGCTAGTTACAAGTTTAATGTACATATGTATACAAGTCTTCATTTCCTGGATATGCACTATCTTCAAACTTCATTTGTTGATATTTTCTTCATCTTTTGACTTCAAGTCTTTATTTAAGCATCAATTTATGGTTGTGATGCACCAACAACTCCCCCTCAATCATCAATTAAGGTTTTCTCTATCTTCTTTATACGTGCCATGTTTTTGAATCTCTATAGCTTTGGTCCATCCAAGCTTTTGGTTAGCATATCTGCAATCTGATCTTTTGTTGAAGTATGTATGACTTCAATCTCCTTATCAATCACCTTCTCTCTTAAGAAGTGATATTGAATCTCAATATGTTTAGTCCTGGCATGAAAAACATGATTAGCAACTAGATACAATGAACTCATATTATCTCCACAAATAGTGGGTGTACTCTGAATGATGTCAAAACTCTTCATGAGAGTCTTCAACCATATGACTTCCTTTGCAGCTTCAACCATACATTTATACTCTGCCTCTGTAGATGATAAAGCAATTGTATGTTGCTTCTTAGAACAACAAGAGATTAACTTATCTCCCACATAACATGAGTATCCATATGTTGATCTCCTATCATCAAGATTACCTGTCCAATCTGTATCACTATATATCTTGATGTTTGTATCTGATGTAAAACCTTAATACAAACCTTTCTTGAGTGTACCCTTAATGTATCTCGACACTCTTTGTGCTGCAACCCAATGTTCTTTCCTAGGACAATGCATGAATTGAGCCAACACTCCAACTGCATATGACAAATCAGGCCTAGTTAATGTAGCATAGATTAGACTACCAACCAGACTTTGATAAAGCTTCATGTCCTTGAATTCTTCTCCTCCATATCTGCTCAATTTGTGATTCACCTCCATTGGAGTAGGTGCTACCTTGCAATCTTCCATTTTAAACTTGATTAACAACTTCTTCAAATACCTTTCTTGAGTTACATACACTCCATGTTGAGTATATGAGATCTCCATGCCCAAGAAATATGACAAGTCTCCCAAGTCACTAATCTTGAACTCTTTCTCCATTTGTTTTTCGAGACTTTGTATGCCCTTCTCATCTGTACCTGTAAGGATTATGTCATCAACATATATGCACATATAAATGAACCCATCATCACTTGCTTTGACAAGCAAGCTACTATCAGCTTTAGATACTTGGAAACCAAGTTCCTTCAAGAACTTTACAAGTCTATAATTCCATGCCCTTGGGGCCTGCTTCAAACCATATAAATCTCTCTTGAGCTTACATACATATTCTGAACACCTTTTGTCTCTGAACCCTTGTGGTTGTTCCATGAAAACATCATCTAAAATATAACCATTAAGAAAAGCATTCTTCACATCTAATTGGCATAAGCTCCAACCTTTACATGCACCAATGGCAATGAGTGTCCTAGTGGTTGTCATCTTTGCCACAGGACTATAGGTCTCATCATAATCCATACGATATGTCAGAGCATATCCTTTCACAACAAGTCTAGCTTTATACCTAGACACACTTCCATCTGCATACCTCTTTGTCTTGTAGACCCATTTACATACAATGATCTTCTGGCTATTTGGTTTAGGAACCAAATCCCATGTCTCATTCTCCATCAATGCATCATACTCTTCCTGTATAGCTTTTTCCCAATTTTCCTTACCTTTTGCCTCTTCATATGTAGAAGGGTCTTCATCTGCTTTCACCATGTAAGCATAATCTTTAGTAGTTAAAAAAGAAGTGTCATAGCTATAACTTGTAGGTTGCCATTTGTGTCTTGATGACCTAAGTTCTCCATTTCTTGAAGTTTCTAGTTCATCACATTCTGGATCAAACCTTGGCACTTCTTCAACCTCAACTTGTACTTCATTGTTCTCTTCTTCATCAAATATCTGAACCTTTGATTTACCTTTCTTCTGATTCAAAACGTCTTCATCACCTGCATGATTATTGATTGTTCCTGCATACCAAGTACTTTGCTCATCAAATGTAACATCCTTTGATACAAGGAATTTCTTTGTGGATGGACTCCACAACCTATAACCCATCTGTTTATCATCATATCCAATGAACACATACTTTTCAGCTTTAGGTTCTAATTCATGCCTCAACTGAGATGGCACATATGCATAAGCCAAACATCCAAATAATTTGCAATGATCTAAGGTAGGTTTCTTACCCCACCATGCCTCATATGGTATCATACCTTGCAAAGCTTTACATGGTAACCTATTAACCAAGTATGTAGCTGTATTTATAGCCTCAGCCCAGAAAAAATTTGGACAATTTTTCTCCTTCATCATTGATCTTGCAAACTCAACAAGAGTTCTATTTCTCCTTTCTGCTACACCATTTTGTTGAGGAGAGTACCTGCTGATAGTATATGATCAATATCTACCCCTCATGATTGTATGCACATTTTGTAAGGCCCCCATTATGAGGAGAAGCTAAGCGTGCATTACCCAATTGATGGGAATGCCAACTTGCATGTTGGATGAAGGTCATATTGGACCATGTAAGGTATTGTAAAGAAAGGGAGTTATGAGGGTCCCCAATTGTGGGGTCCGGGATAGCGAGGAGCAGCCCTGGTTGGGGCATCCAAGGGGGCCAGTGGAGTTAGAAATCATTCATATTTGTTAGGTCGGTTCAACCGGCCTAAGTTCTGTATGGCAATTATGCAAGTGGTGGTCGCCCATGCTCTACCACCCATGTATAGCCATCCATGGAGGCCACCCATGATCCTATATATACATGACTTTTGCACTAGCTGAGACATCGAATTGAGTCAGCATACCTCTACCTTGTATCTCCTTATCTAGAGTTGTCTAGATCACCATTTAAGCTCTACCTTGAGAGTGTACGGGTGGACAACGCCATCATCTTTGTACTTGCTGTTAGTAGAAATTGTTGAGATTCTCCTATATCTGTTATCTTCTCTGTTACTGCTCCTGTGTTATATTGCATAAATATTGTCTTACATGGTATCGGAGCCATAAGGCTCGAATATCTTGAGAAGTATCACTATTTTAGCCTACTAGTAGACTAGAATATCAGTAGATTATTCAAGTGATTACATGATGGCTTCATCATCAAACACTGGACTTGGTGCTTCAGCTAATATTAATGTTGCACCTATTCAAATTCACCCACCTGGATTCATTGAAGGGAAGCTGGATGGAACCAACTAGACATCTGGAAGTTCAAAATTTTTGCGATTTTGGACTCCTATAAATTACTTGACACTGTCATGGGACTGATGGGATTGGATCCAGAGCCTATATCAGTTGAAGATCCAGCAAATTCAAGATTGATGATTCAGCCAGATCCATATCTTCTACGAGCTTGGAAGAGGCGGAATGCTGATGAATTATGTGCAATTGTCAATATTGTAAGTGATTCTGTGCTTACTTTAGTTCAACATACTACTAAAGCACATGAGGCTTGGGGCATATTGGCTCGTCAATATGAGACCAAGAACCACACTAGGATACAAAATTTAGAAAATCAATTGGCAAATGAAAAGCATTCTGATTCTGAAAAGGCCGAAGATTTTATCAAACGGATAAAACATCTTCAAGATTAGTTGGTTGCATTTGGTGTTGTTATAACACCAGAAGAGCTGGCTCGAAGATGTGTACATGTTCTTCTAGCAAAATATGATGGATTAGTAACATCCCTTAACACTCAGGTAAGACCAACTCCCCTCACATTTGAAGGGTTTTGTGCTATGCTTTTAGAAGAAGAGATACGGTTGAAGAATCGGAAAACTACAAGTGATGCTGCATTCTCAGCAAATGCAAAAGGTAAAGGCTCTTCTGATGGATCAATGAAGAAGCCAAAGAAGAAAAAGTTCAGAGGAAGTTGCTTCTATTGTGAAAAGAAAGTACATGCCATCAAGGATTGCAGAAAGAAGCAAGCTGATGAGCGGAATGGGACTATAAAATCATCGTGGAAAAACAAAGAGTCTGCAAACAACACAGAGCTAGAACTATGGGTAGCTATTGAAGAGGTATGCTCATCTGCTCAAGCTCATGTTGATGAACCATGGATTTTAGATAGTGGAGCTTCTCGCCATATGACTAATAAAAAGGATTGGTATAGTTCCCTAGTGCCTCTGCGGGAATCCATCAATGTAATGGTGGGAAATGACTCCAAGTGTCTAGCGGAAGGAACTCGAACCATCTCTTTTATCACTTCTCCAGGTGTTGATAAAAAGTTATCCGATGTTCTTTATGTACCTACACTTAAAAGAAATTTGTTGTCAGTTTCTGCAATAACAGATCATGGACTCAAATTTCACTTTCAATAAGAGTGGTGTAGAAATCATGGATTCATCAGGTAATGTAGTAGATAAAGCCCTAAGACATGATAACTTGTATGATTTAAGTGCATTTAACTACTACAGAAGATAAAGATGTAAGCAGGTTATGGAACCAACGATTTGGGCATCTCAGATTTGCAGTTTTGAAGGAGATGCAAAGAACAGGGATGGTTGCTCATTTGCCTATATTTTCAAAGTTGCAGGAACCTTGTGAAGCTTGTATGATGGGCAAGCAACAACGAAAGGCATTTCCAAGAGAAACCAGCAATCGATCTCAAGCTCCTCTAGAGTTGGTACATGCTGATCTCTGCGGTAAAATTTCTACACGTGCTTTGCATTTCAGAACTTTTGGTTGTTTTTGTTATGCACATATTTCTGATTCAAATAGATCAAAGTTGGATTCAAAAAGCAAAAAGTGTGTCTTCCTAGGATATAGTGAAGAGTCTAAAGCATACAGGTTGTGGGATCCTGAGGTAAGGAAGATTTTTGTCAGCCGAGATGTGGTGTTTGATGAACAACCACACTTAGTAGAAGATAAAGGTTAATCTACTATCTCATCAAATGGAGAAATATCTCACCTTGTGCCTATCAAAAGACAGGTTAAAGTTGAGGAGGAGGAAACATCTGATGGAGAAATTTCCTCAATAAAAAGCCAACCAGTTGTAGCTGCACAGCGTAAGCCACTACCAAAGTGGGCACATCAGCTCTTTGATGATCACAATCCACATGTAGATGTACCGGAATCATCCTTGGATGCATTATGAAGATCAAATTGAGAATAGAGGAGCAAAGAAGAGCCTCAGAACACATTGTTACATGGCTCTAATGGCAAATATCATGGGCTTGATAAAGGAACCTACCACCATTGAAGAAGCCCTTGATGATCCAGTTTGGAGAGTGGCAATGCAGTCTAAGTATGATAGTATACTCAAAAATGATACATGGGATCTAATCGACTTGCCACCAAAGAAGAAGGTAATAGGTACTAAATGGATTTGGAAAGCTAAGTATAATGCAGATGGAACATTAGAAAAGTATAAGGCAAGATTAGTTGCACAGCAGGGTTTTTCACAGATCGAAGGATTTGATGTTCAAGAAACTTTTGCACCAACAGCATGCATGACAACTATTCAGACGGTACTTGCAGTAGCTGCACAAAAGGCCTAGTCTATTTTCCAGATGGATGTCAAATCTGCATTTTTGAATGGTCACCTCAAGGAGGAGGTATATGTATCTCAACCACCAGGTTTTTTAGGTGCCCAATTTAGAAAATAAAGTTTGCAAGTTGAAGAAAGCTTTGTATGGACTTAAGCAAGCTCCACGGGCTTGGTACCAACGGATAGATATTTTTTTCAAAAATATGGGTTTTGAATGAAGTACTTCTGATGCTAACTTGTATGTAACAAAAAGGGATAGCAAGCTAGTTGTTATCATTGTATATGTAGATGATTTGATCATTACATGAGATCATCAGGAACTCATCAATCAAACTCGGATAAGCTTGGGAACTGAGTTTGAAATGATAGACTTAGGTCTACTCCATTTTTGTCTGGGAATTGAAGTATGACAAAGGAAGGATGGCATTTTCATCTCACAACAAAAATATGCCAAAGAAATTCTCAAGGCATTTGGAATGATGGACTGCAAATCAACTAGCACACCTATGGAGGTAAATCATAAGCTATCTATGGATGGTAACATGCCTGATGTAGATGCTAAGAAGTATAGGAAGCTCGTTGGAAGTCTTATTTTTCTATGCAACACTAGACTAGACATTTGATATGTTGTTGGAGTGTTAAGCAAGTTTTCCAACAAACCTAAGGAGAGTCATTGGAAGGCTGGAATGCAAATTCTAAGGTACATTGTAGGAACCTTAGATTTTGGTATTTTTTACACCATAGGTGATACACTCCAAGGATATTGTGATTCAGATTGGGCTAGAGATTGTGATTCTAGAAAATCAATTTCTGGATATTGTTTCTCACTTGGTTCAGGAATATTTTCTTGGGTAAGTAGGAAGCAACCAACTCTCGCACTCTCCTCCACTGAAGCAGAGTACAAAGCAGCTTGTTTTGCTTCGTGTGAGGCAGTCTGGTTAAGGAGAATTCTTGTAGATCTAGGCTTTCCATCAAATATGGCAACTGTACTCAAGTGTGGTAATCAAAGTTGTATGGCTATTGCAAAGAACCCAGTATTTCATGCTCGCACCAAGCACATAGAAGTACAATACCATTACATTCATAAGCTAATTGAAGATGAAATTGTGGAGCTAGAATATTGCCCAATAGAGGTAAATTGTGCTGACATATTCACTAAAGCACTTGGAAGACAGTAGCTCAACAGGCATCTTCAACAGATGGGCATAGGACCAAAACCTACTTGATTTTTCATCGGTAAACATTGAGGGGGGGTGTTAGTATATGATTAATGTCTACCCCTCATGATTGTATGCACATTTTGTAAGGCCCCCATTATGAGGAGAAGCCAAGCATGCATTACCCAATTGATGGGGAATCCCAACTTGCATGTTGGATGAAGGTCATATTGGACCATGTAAGGTATTGTAAGCAAAGGGAGTTACCAGGGTCCCCAATTGTGGGGTTGGCAAGGGGGCCAGTGGGCCCCTTGGT